>CM033713.1:3804136-4012989 GCA_019671005.1 Hibiscus mutabilis
ATACTGATAAGTGTTGCAGACTCAAAATTCCAACCAAATTTACATAAATGAGTCAGAGGTTTTGCTATAACGTCCAATTGATCAATTAAGAAAATAAAAAAGAATTTAGATCACTATTAGCCAAGACAATAAGAATATGATATTTTCCTAATGCTTAAGGTGTCGTAATTGTCTAAGCATATTTGTTGTGTGATATTTTCAATGATGCTATATGTTAAACCTTATTAAGTTTTTGAAACATGTATCAATACATTTGCTCAACACTTCAAATACATGTTTAACCTAATTTCCATCCACACTTGACACTCCTTTTACCTATGCCTTGAAATTTGGGAAACAAAGCAACCTATTTCGCTATCTCAGAAGCTCGGTAATGCATCATTATCTAATCATACCTCAAGAATTAGCCGATCATCATCTTGCTCATAAAATGGCTGAGAAGAACTGTCCTCCTCACACATTTGGATTAGATTAGAACTCCCTGATAAACATAATTCTAACTTCCATTAATATACAAGAACCAAACTACTGGATATGCTTCCTTTGGCAATTTTCAAAATCGAAGCAAGGTTTCAAGGATCAGAAAATCACATACAAATCAATTGCAGAGACAACAGTAACAAACCTAGGTGAGAATCATAATCAAAAAATCTAGAACGCCATTCAAACTCTCCGAACTCAGCAATGTCGGAGCCCTTTGATCCATTCTCCTGATCATTGCTCGTTTTAGAACCAGTATCAGAATCAATATCAGATTCCAAACATATCAACCTGCTTATTCCTGTTAGGTAAGGAAACAAAGGTAGAAAGATAAAAGTAAACATTATGCAAAAGGACGACGATGGAGACACAATAGAGTTTATTTTTAATCAGCAGAAAACTCTGAACAAAAATCAAATTGGGGAAATGAGTCAAATATGAATAACTCCCAAATGACCTCACTGACAGAAAAGGCAATTAGAAAACAAAAACTCAAAAAGAAACATAAAAACATCAAATCCAAAATAATTTTATCCGAACTGCTAATAGAATTGAACATCTTAAGTTTTAACTGCAATAACTAGGAAAAAATTACACTTTCATGATTTAGTAAAAGCTTTGGTTTTATTTAGTTTTAAATTTGCTGATTGCTTTTTGCTTCTACAAGTAAAAGAAAAAAAATACACGTGCATATATAATCAAATTCGAGCTATATTCCCCATTTTTATCATACACAGTATTCATTTTCACCATTTGCTTTTGAAATTTTTGTCAGATTATCGCTCAACATAAACCAATTTTACCAAAATTGAACCGTTTGTAATTCAAATTAAAACAAAATTGAAAAAAAATTCCAAATCTCAACCCTAAAACTAAACCACAACTCAACTAAAAATGTGAGCACGTAAAAGGGAAAGATACAGACCAGAGAGCTTGGCATCTCCAAGTTGAGGATCAGGAGCCCCAATTGAAGGTCCAGCATTGGAGCACCTAAGGACAGAAGGCTCAGACATCGGAGTCTCGGCCACAAAAGAAGGAGTGGAGTCGGAGGTGAAGGCGGGGCCCAAAGACGATTTTTGCGGGGTAGGGTCATCGTCGAGAATCAGAACCGGAGATAAATGACGGTCCGGTTCGGTTCTGGGCTTCTTGGAGATAGACGGGCGTGGAGTGTTTGGGTCGTCTCCGTCGGATAGGATGATTAGATCCGACATTTGAAGCTACCGCACGCTGCGTTTTGGACTCTGAAAAATCATAAGATTTGGGAGTTCAGTTTTGTTGTAGTATAAGTTTGCTTTTGGTTCGAATAAGCGCGGGATTGGTAAAGAGAGTTGCGTTTGGTAACGAGGATTTATCTATTCCTGTGGTAGTTTAGTTAGAACTTCGGGATTTTCTCAAAAGTTTCAGATTTCAGAAGTAATCTAATGATGAAATGTAGGTTTAAAATCTAGCTTCTAGACTTAGATTTTATAAAATTAAGTTAATACTTGTTTTCATTTGAGATTGTTTATTTTTTTAATTTTTATTTAATTTTATTATATGATAAAATCGTCGACAACTGATGACAACTTTATTACTTAATTTTTTTTTTACTCATTTGACAACGACTTTAATTAATTTTATTAAAAAGTCATCTCTACATTACTTTACCTCCATTATAGATTTCACGTACATCCGTCCTTGGCTTCAGCACATCAGACATCTGCCACTGCTAGAAAAGAACCAAAGAATGAGCCTTGAAATTCATCTGCCACTGCACATTCAGGTCCAGTTATATAAGTTGCATCAAAATTCAACTAGATAACACCAGGAGGAGGAGGTCTCCAATTGCTAATAACTCTCGTCAGGCAAATCTCCATCCTTTATTTATTTTACAAATGGGTACTGTAACTTTCATTTACAACTTTTTGGTGTTCAATTTAGTATCGGATCAGACTAATATTTATTATTTAATCAATAGAATTTAATCAAATATGTCTCGCTTCTTAATGTATAAAATTAATGTTTTTAATCCATAAAGTGATTTTTTTTATCAAAATCAAAAAATCACTTTATTTGAAAATTAATGTATAAAATTAATGTTTGAAAATTTGGGATGTTACGTATTCAATGAATTAGTTTAACCAAAAGCAATTTGGCACTAGTTGTTGCAACGAGTAGTATTTGGAACTGAAAATTTTCAATCACTAGAGAAGACTTTTCATCGTGGTTGAGTGGTTAAAAATATTTCGAATTGACGATCAATCTCATTTTTTTGTTTATTTGGGAAACGATATTAATGACGGAAAGAAACTTATAAAGGAGTTAAAATCATGGAATGAAAGAGGGGTGGAAGAGCTTTGGTTGGTTGTTTACTGTTCTGTTGTGTTTTTTTGCTTGTATTGTTTATTAAATATTAATCTTTGCGAATATCATACAACGTAAATCTAAGTTAATGATTCAATGATCAAAATATATACATGAGATTTGAACTTAACCTGCTCGTTAATAGTCCATCGAAAGCCCAATTAATAATCTCTTAGCCCAAAGCAAAAACGGGAATGCTTGATGCATAGCCATTAGAGTTTAGGGTTTTCCTGTTTTACAATCAGAGGTTCGAATACCGCAAAACCAAGCTTTTGTTGACAGTTGATTGATTTACAGATCAAAAAAATGAGAGGATTGCAGCTTCCGTTGCATTCGAAAAGCTCCAATCTCTCTCTTCTAAGGCCAATTCCGACGCTTCCGTTACCGTCGCCGATACGATTCCTGTCAACTACGAAGACGCTTTTCTCAAGTACCCCCAACCCCCAAAATTAATTAGTTAAGCTGCATCTTCGTTTTATATACAAATATCTGAAACTCTCTTCTTTTATTTTCTGAAATTTTTGAAGGGTGCATGGAACAACGGACCTCAATGGCGAATTGGTGGCAACCGTGTGCGGCGTGGTGGAGAGGATCAACAAACTGGTCTATGTACGCGGCTTACGCACTAGGTATTCTAAAAAAAAAATTACTCTTCAATCCAAATGCAAGTTTATCTCTTTTTGGGGAATTTGATGAATTTCAAATGTTAAATCTTTTAGGTACAAGCCAGATGTTGGGGATATCGTTGTAGGACGTGTAGTTGAGGTAATGTCTTGAAATGCAAGAAAAATACTTTCACCATTTCTAGATACAACCACATATCATGGAAACAAACTTAATCGGTTTGGCAGTTTTATGAAATTTGTCTAGCTTTCTTTTTGGTTTTGTTAGGTTGCTCAAAAGCGGTGGAGATTGGAAATTAATTTCAGCCAAGATGCCATTTTAATGCTTTCCTCGATGAACATGCCTGATGGTATTCAGGTAACTTGTATATCAATTGTAACTTGTGCTACCCTTTGATACAAAACTAAGACTAGTATGGATCTCTTAAACTATTCAGCTGAAAGTATGTCGAATTTATGCTGAAATGGATGCTTAATTAAGAGTTCAGTAATCCCTCTATACCTAGATTAGCATAACTGTATTAGTCGGCCTTCAATCATTTTTTGACGACTCAGAACATTCGTAAGATTTTATCTGGATAACAGCTATAAGTTTCTGATCCTCTGTTTATTTTGGTTTGTACAAATTAGCTCAAAGATAAATAATATGTTTTCTGTTTTTGTCATCGTTGGATAATTTAAAATTATCTGGATAAATGAAAAACCAGACTTAAACTTGATTACCAGCTTGTTATGTTTGCATAAGATGCGAAGTGACTGCAGGAGTTTCCCTTGACCATTCTCGTAATTCTGGCCCGATCAACTTGCAGTGGGAAACTGCTAGAGGTTGAGCAGAATTCCACTAATCATAGTGCAAAAACCACCTGCTTGACAATGGAAATAAAAGGATTTTTTTTCCTTTTCTAGTGAAAAAGGAGACTTTTTTATCTAGAGGGGAGAGTTTTCTTTCACTTGTTACTCTTCTGTCTATACTCTTTGGTTACTTGATAATTAGTGTCAGTCAGTGGCGGAGCCACATGTATGATTGGGTGGGCACAGGCCTACCCTGAACTTTTCAAAGTTCACACATTTGGCTTCAATTTTCTTAATTTTTATGAATTAGTCTTTTGTATGATATGTGACCACCCTCAAAAAGATTTCTGGATCCGCCACCGGTGTCAGTTTGTATTAATTTACCATAGTAAGGTTCTGAGTCCTTTTATTGTCTCTTTAGATAATAATTCTGATTAACTGAAATTAAATTACCAAGGATAAAAGCTAAGTCTATATTTTTGGTGACTCGGTGAAAGATTGGCTCTCATTACTGACATACGCCACAGAGTCCAACAATCGTATGTTAACCCAGTGTCCAGTGAGAGGGGAAATGTTTGTGCTGGCTGCTCTTTTGTGATATGTTGACTAAACCCAGAGTTCTGTTATCAGTTTTTGCTTCCACTGCTTAAATTTTTTTTTTTATTTTGTTAGAGGCGGCGAACTGCTTTGGATGAACTCAACATGCGTGGTATTTTTGAAGAGAATGATGTTGTCTGTGTAAGTCCAGTGGTTAACTTATTTGTTAATGTTTTATAAGGTTCTTATGCGACAACTGATAGAATAAAATGATAAACATCAGTGTTTACATTCTTTCTTTCTCAGGCTGAGGTTCGTAATTTCCAGCATGATGGCAGCTTACAACTCCAAGCAAGAAGTCAAAAGTATGGAAAGGTATCTAATTAGAAAGTCTTTGTTTATTCCTTCTTCTTTGGTCTTGCTTTTTGTAAAAATTATAGTGTGTGTGTCTCTAAAATAAGCAATATGTGACAAAAGAATGAGACTATAAGGTTTTCTATTTTACGGTCCATGAAACAAATTTATGAATCGGAATAAATCGAGGGTATAATGCTTTAGTTGTCCTCTGATTGTTTCTTTTTCTTTCCCTCTTTATATTTAGCGAAGTTGCAACTTTCTTAGACCAAGAAGTATACTGCTGCAAAGCAAATCTTTATGTTGCAATGTATCCAAATGCTTTAATTTGGTCATGAAATTGGGTGGGTAAATTTGGATATCATCCATAAAAGAAAGGAACAAGGATGCTCAACAAGACTTCAAATGGAGTAATTCCACGAAACATGCTGTAAAAAAGGGGAGAAGTATTTAGGTTGTTAGTAACTTAAATTTTTGTGACATGAGACATAATAAAAGGTGGTTGTATATCTGTGAATCCTTCCATAAAGATGCAATCTTTGCATTTTGTTAGCCTTGCCATAAATTTTGTTGGTTTAATTAGTTTTTTTTCTTATGCAATACTCAATTTGCCTTGCATGTCTATCATATTAATGCCGTTGCAGATGTAATTTACACATACAGCTTGAGAAGGGCCAATTGCTCATATCGATCCTTATCTAGTGAAGAAAAGCAATTGCATTTCCATCACCTTGAACAGTTTGGAATTGACTTGATACTGGGACCCAATGGATTCATATGGGTTGGTGAACATGTCGAAACCAGAGACAGTATGGTAGTGGATCAAGCTAATAGTTCTCAGCAATCCATGGTTCTTGAAGAAAAAAACCAAACTCATACCACTCTAGAGATGAGGCAGAACATATGCAGAATCGCGAATGCTATCCGTGTATTGTCTACTTTAGGTTTCAGTATAGATGCAGATTTGATCATGGAGACCGTTGAGTTGAGCAGCTCACTGAAAATTGATATACATGACATGCTAGGATCAGATTTTCATGTTCTGGTTGCTGAAAGGGAAGCAGAGCGGAGAAGCTTGATGGGAAAACGGAGAAGATAATGTGATATTCAGTTGTATACAGTTCTTGTTCAAGGTAATATTGCTAATCTGTTTCAATGTAAGGAACATGGTGAATCTGGTGCAATTTTTTTCCTGTTTAGAATCATTATAATTTTTTTATAGAATTTGAATGGTTTTCACGTGAGATTGCAAAAGTACCATGCATTTTAGAGGTTTATATATATATATGCAAGGAAAGAGTACATTAAGTTTGAAAATTAGGGCAGGGATAGTTGAATAAATAGCATTGGCTGTATAAACAGCTTTACGTTCCTAAATTAGGAAATGCCTGAAAAAAGTAATCAGTCTATATGAGCTTTGGTATCGCAAGTTGAGATAATTTCTGCATCCCGAGAAATTGTTAGATGGACTCAGCTCACCACGTCATCCGTGGTCCTAGCCAATAAGGTCCATCAATCTCACTAACATGAAGAAAAAAGTGAAGAAAAAAGTGAAGATTCATCTTAGAAAAAAAATGACATGGAAAAATGTTATTGGTTGGGACCATGGATGACATGATGAGTCAGGCCCATCTAATAATTTTTCCTGCATCCCAGTGTCAACGATGAATTTTCATGATGGGAGCTCTTCCCGTTTACATTTTTATAGCTTTAGAAGAAAAAATAAAATTAATTAACTCCATCATAGGTTATTTATGTTCAACTTATTCGGTTCGTTTGGAAAGTCATCTTTAATAGAATTTGGGTGTAATTAATCAGTTATGAAGTGTTTGGATAACCGTTGTAATTTGTAGATTTCGTTGAATTTCAGGTAATTGTGAAGATAATTACACTTTTCCATTTTTGTTTCGAAAGAACTTGTAATTTTTGTTGAAATCTTATTTTTGGGTACTTTTTTAATTTTATTGTTTTTTTAGACCCAGATTTTCTGTTTGTTTGCTAAGAAAATCTGGAATTAGCGAGAAAATTTTAGAACTCGGGTCGGGTCGGGACGGATTTATATATATATATATATATAACTTTGGGTCGAGATTGGGGCGGATGGAACATCAAAATTATTTGGGGCAGGGCTGGACAGGGTCGGGTATTGATTAATATTTCTTAGGTTAGGGTTGGAGCGGTCAAAAACTCGTGTCGCCCCGTTGACATCCCTATAATTATTCCTTGCACTGACGGTAAAAAAAAATTCACAAACATCTTAATTTTAGAGTTTTATGATTCTTTTTAGGGGTTTAGGTTGAGGGGATTATAATTTAAGGATTATGATTAGAATTTATGGTTTATAGGTTAAAAATTAAATCCCTAACATATTACATTAAACATAAACCCAAAAATTTTAGCCATGACTTTTGAATTCTAAACTCTTAAATCTTAAACTGAATCTTTAAACATTATAATTAAGTTATTGTGGAAACTTTTTATTTCCTGCCTGTGCATAGGATTTTTTTAATATTATTCTAAATTTTTTTAACAAGAGCAAGAAGCTGAGTTTTATTAAAATATAAATAATGCTACAACAAATATATCACACTTAAACCATAAACAGAACTTTAGAGATCAAGTCTACAGAAAAATTAAACATGTCTTTTTCTTTCATATAAAGTTAATAATTATTATCAAAATATCTATCTTTATCCAACTTGATATTATATAGACGTAAAAGATCGAGAAAATGAATCTTTTATCTCACGGTTAAGTCATATGTTATATAATTTTATGAATTATTAGAATAAAGGGATTAAGTCTTGCAAAAATGAAAAGGCCAAGCTTTAATCTGATTATCTAATGTACATAAATTATATTATAGGCTTGGCTCATCACGTCATTTATGGTCTCAACTAATAAAAATCATTTATTTCATTAATTTTTCCATGTTATCTTTTTATCAATTAAATTTCCACTCATATTTATCGTAAATTAAATTAAAAAACAATTTTTACCAAGTAAATTAAATTAATGAAATGAGTGATTTTTATTGGTTTGGGTACCATAGATGATGTGGCGAGCCAAGCTTATAATATAATTTCTCTAACCTAGGTTGAATATTTTTTTGAATAGTCTAAATGTGATTATAATGTAGTATTTGTTCATATATATTATTAACACTTTGACAATGCCCACACACCATATAGTAAAGCGATTGCACCCGGGTGTCTTAGGATGAATATCATCCACTTTTCTACTGAGACCATTTATTGAGTTCAGTAGATTGGATAAATTAAACTCGGATCCTAAAAGATTTAGATATAATCAGGGATGGCAACGGGGCGGGCGGGTTTTGAAACGCTCCGATCCCGAGCCAAAACTTAAGATGATATACCCGACCCCGCGCCGCCCCGTTTTTTATAGCATTTTCCCCGCCCCGAATCATAAGTGTGAAAAGGCACAATAATTTTAATTCTAAACATTTATTAAAATAACTATATATATATTGTCTTTTTCCCCATAGTTCACTTCCATCAGAGAATTTATGATAGTATAAACGTCTAATGTAATAATTTTGCAGTATAGTGTACCCCTCCTAATTCACAGGCTGTTATGCTCCCTGTCAATGGCCACACTGCATATCCAGCACCAATTCCTCCTCCAATCATGTCCTTGATCCTATTGGACTGCTCAGTGAGTGTTTGTTGTTGAAGAATATGTTTGATCCTACAATTGAGGTTTGGAGTATTATTGTTCTAAACATGTTATTTTCTCGTTACATGTTGTCTGTTTCTGTTTTTGCTTTTGCTTTTGCTTCATTTTATGAGTTTGTGACTTCTGTAAGTTCTATTGTAGACTCAACCTGATTTTGATTTGGAAATTAAAGAGGAGAATGCAGTAAATATGGCAGGGTGAAGCATATAGATGTGGACAAGTAAGCATTCCCCTGTTACATTGTATAAGCTAATTTTCTTTCAGCCCTTTTTTGTTGACCTTGTTATTGTGCTGTTGAATTGTATACTTTTATAGCCTCTTTCATTTTTTTATTAATAAATATCAAATGACCTCTTCTTTCTGCATTGTAGTCATTTATTCCCTGGGATTCCAGGGTTTTGCATTAGAATTCCTAATATGCCTTGCCTGTGCTCTACATATAATAATTCATGTGAAGACTATCTATTGATTTTAGGCTTAAGGGGCAAGAAGCCCTGAACTTTAAAAAAAAAAAATCAATTTTTTTTGCACCCAACTAAGCTCTTTAATTAATGAAGCCCATGAACAAAAAAAGTAAAATCAATTTAGTTTTTTTGACTAATTTTGATCATTAAATTTTGACAATTTTTTCTTTTAGATATTACTGACATATGATACACTACAGTTCTATCATGTTGCATTATAAGAGTTTTTTCAAAAAATATTTTTATAAATTTTACAAGTTTTTTAGAATTTTTAGAATTTTAAAGAATTCTTTAAATAAAATTAAAAATTAAAAATGTCAAGTGAAAACACTGTGTACTAACTGATCCAAAAAATTGTCAAGATTTAATGGGCGAAACTGGTCAAAGGACTTAATTAATTAAATTTTTTATAGACTGGAAATATAGGGCCATCCTTGAGTGATGCTCTTAGTTTTGACTGCCAGTGATCTGTTTGTATACTTGAGAAAAGCTGTTTAGACCAACATTTTGTTTTGTATTCTACAGCTTTTTTCCCATGTGGTATAGTATTTTGGGCAAAATGTTTTTCCTTGTTCATATTTTGAACAGAAAGAGTGCTCTATCTGCGATTTGATTCCATAGAAGCAGCTCAACGTGCAAGGCACATGAGATGGTTTGCAGGCCGATCAATATCAGCCTGATTCATGGTAAATGTGTTTTAATTCCACCCTAATATCAGGCTAACAAACTCCAGGAATTGCTGCTGCAACCCCACGAGTATGAAGGGTGAAGTTGGAGCATTTCAAAATAATTATAGGATTATTTCTCAATGATTCTTTGTTTACACCTTTGATTCTATCATTTGCACGATGTGCTTCGTGCTTTAGTCGAATTTTAAGTATTATTAACAGTTTCCATAGCCAAAGCCATTGGGCATGGGTTTGTCATAATACTTTACTTAATTCTGAATACTCACAAACTTGAAACAAAGGCTCCAACAAAAGCTTTATAAAAATGACAAAAAATACTTGTTAGCACATGGAGCTCGAGTATGTACTTGAAGTAACACCTTATCAGAACATAAACCCAGAGGATAACTGCGAAATGAAATGCGGTTAAAAAACGATAAGTTTTAAAACTTACGAAAGATTAAAAAAATTAAAATATTAAATTTTTACAAAAAATATTTAAAGTTATTTTTTTTGTAATTTTTGACAAATTTTGATATTTACAAAACAAGTTTCGATAATTATTTTTTTATAATATTTTAATTCTTGAACAAAGTATCAAAATTTGTCATAAATTACAAGTCTAACATTTTAAGTTTTTGATAAATCTTTTATAAATTTTAAAACTTACCAGCATTCTTACCTGATGTACGATAGACACCCATTGAACCCCTTGACAGTCGATACTGACACCTTTTCTCCATCAATTATAAGCATCCAAAGAAACTTATTTCAATATAATAATTATAAATTACGGAGATCTTAGGATCCAGAACATGAACTACCTTTAATATATATTTTTTGAATAGACTATCTTTAATTTTGTCATCGTTGGACGTTGCCATCAGTCCAATTAGGAAAAGGTGGATGCTAACTTCCACTTTCATGTGTTGTACTAGTCATGAGATACCAGCGGCGGATGATAAGCCAGTTAGAGGGGTCTTAGCACCCTCAAAATTTGGGAAATTTGAGAAAAATTAAATTGTACCCTTAAAATATTTTAAAAATTTTAATTAAACTTACTCAAGTTTATTATAAATTCTCATTACATTTTAAATATTTTTAATTTTCACATATGGTTAAAATTTTCTTTAAATCTCTCAAAAAAAATTTAATTAAATTCTCATTTTTTTCTCATTAAATCCTCAAAAATTTTAAAAATTTTAATCAAACCTCCAAAAGAAATTTTAATTTTTTTTTATTAAACCCACCAAAATCCACCCAGTAAAATACAACTTTGCATCGCTTGTAGTCCACTAGTCATAAGTTGTGAACAGTTTGATGTATACATGTATAAAGCTGCTTAAGAATGGATACATATTATTCATTAACTTCCTTTTATGAGCTTAAATTGGGCAAACTCCACACATAAAAATCATTTTTAAAATTAAAACCTAACTAAAACCAATGAATATATAATAAAAGAATTAATAGAAAAACAAACAAATAACATTTATGTCAGCCTATATCTACTCCCACCCCAACTTATAATATTTTGCCTCTGCCTCGAAATTTCAGCTTGCCGATGCAAACATGCATAATCTGTAACAGATCATAAACTAAAGACCTCGAGCTGCTTCTGTTGCTACTGCTTCTTTATTTGTGTCGTCTGTAGTCTCCTAGTCATCGCAGTTCAGACCGCAAAGTTCTAATACGGGGCCATCTTTTGAGACAAATGGGTTTATTCTTACCCACATAAGAGTCAAGATTGAGGCCAGCAGAATAGACCACACCAAAATGATGGTTGGCATCCTGTCTTGTTTCCCAAGCAAACCTTTGAGGAAGGGGTAGAGGTGGATAATAACCCAGAAGGCGAAAAACAGTCTACCGAATAATGGACCCCATGAATCATACCCATTATTGATGGCATCCGAGATCCCGACCACGACACCAATTATGTTTATGATCAATAAGGTGGTGGGAGGGATCAACAAGGACGTCCACTTGAAGATATAAAGCTCCGAAAATTCACCATCATCCGCTGCCTTAGAGGTCACAGTGAAGCTTGTGCTGACACCGGCAAGAACCTTTAGTAAACCCTGAAAGAGGGCAAAAAGATGTGATGAAACACCTCCGATTACCCAGAACTGCTCATTTCTCCACCAGTCATCGATTCCAACACCACCCCACTGCATCTCAAGGATACCGGTCGCAGCAATTGATATGAAGAGAAGAATAAATACAATACTGGCGTAGTTGCTAATCTGCAAGTGAGGCAGGATTCCATGTCAGCAAAAGCCTTATTTTATACATAGACGTTAAAAGCACAGCAATCAACCATGTAAAGGAGGCACCTACTTGTAAAGAAAAACACGAAACTCAACCAAGAAATATACTAAAACATCCTGGTTCCTCGTTTTTGAGGTTAAAAGTAAAAATTAATATGGTTGATATCATGACATGGTCAAAGCCAACCAGTAAAATATCTAAAACTTTAATTATGATATGCTGGCACAGGTACATGGCAGGTTCCAAACAGTTGCACCGGATTTAATATTAAAACTCAAAATAAATTAATATGAATTCACTTTTCTCTCTAAACGCAAAATTTAGTATGGAGCATAAAACAAGAAAAGGTGGGCTTTTACCTCGGGAACAATAAACTGTCCGGTAAGGAGACAGATAGCTGGAAGAGTACAGTAAACAAGCAAGGGAATGGATGTCCACGGATATACAACTGAGTTTATGTAGGAAAATCGTTCCAACCATTTCAACCCACCCCCATATCCATACCAAATGGGACAATGTCTGCTTAAGAAAATTTCAACAGATCCAAGAGCCCATCGTAGAACTTGGTGTAGACGATCTGAGAGGTTAATAGGAGCGGAACCCTTGAAAGCAGGGCGTTTGGGTATGCAGTACACAGATCGCCAGCCATGACAGTGCATCTTGAATCCAGTCAGGATATCCTCTGTCACCGAACCATATATCCAGCCAACCTGTGTTGCAAGTTGAAATTTTTTATGATTACCAGATGTTAATAAAATTACAACTTGCCTATCTCGAGAACTTGGATTTATTTTCAGGTTTCAATTACTTCCTTCCCCCACTCGGTTTTATCTTCATAACCACAGCTTATGACTTGAATAGCTTCTCTCAGTAGTGATGCAGGGCTTGCATTTTGAGGAATCCCGCCATTCTCCAGAAGAGTGGAAGCCACGAAAATAGGGGACTGACCGAATTTCTTTTCCATTTTCATTTCTGATGTGTCCAACTCTGATAGTAGAAAACAGGTTTCTGTTTTAGAATGTCGTACTAAAAGTACATTATAGGCTCATAATAATATTAAGGAACTATCAGTTGGTCTCACTTAAGTGAAACATTACCTATAATTCCCCCTTCAATGTTTTCAAGAGCATGTATCTGCTTCGAAGTTTCCCTCGGTTTAAACTTCTTACGCTTCTCCTTCCGCTGCTTGGTTTTCTTGTTCTTTCTCGAACAACAGCATAGGAAACAGCACCATTTCAGCAAACAATTGCAGGTCTTGCCAGGAGGTTTCTTGGTAATTGGAGCATCAAAACCATAAAGTGCTTGCCTTCTGAAAACACACCCAGTCCCAACATAAATTGGTCCTTGTATGCCATCTAATCCTTTCATGTTAATCTGTTTTCAAATTACAATATTAAGCTTTGAAAGATGCCCAAAATAAAGAAGGATATAATTTATAGGGAAGAAATCAAACACTTACATCGAAGAACACAACATTCCTATTCGAGTATCTATCATGTCGATCAATTCCATCAAATCTTTGAGGAAACTGCACGTAACAAACTTTCTTCCCTGAAGTTGGGTCCATCATGAAACACATGGCTTCTCTAAGTGCTTTGCTATTGTTAATATAGTGATCACAGTCAACGTTCAGAAGATATGGAGCATTTGAGAGGACAGCCGAGACTCGCATCTTCAGTAAAAATAATGGAAGTTCATGAGCTTGAAACCATGTGTTAAATTAAATGCCGTAATATATGAAACAGAAATACAAAGACTTTGTGCCTCACCAAAGCATTCATTGCCCCAGCCTTTTTATGGTGTTCAAAGCCTGGCCTCTTTTCACGAGATACGTAGACTAGGCGAGGTAACTCATTTCCTTCCACATCCCAAACACCATTATGACCAAGGAAAACCTGTCAAAAAATAAATTTTAGTTATGGGGTGCAACTAAAAACATCAATGTCGAATGATAAATTGAATACAACTCGAAGTCCCTACAAATTGTCTCAAGATAAAGATATCAAAAAACAATGTCTCCTGAGAACCAAAATAAACCCATTCTCCCAATCATACATCAATGCAATGAGTCTCTAACATATGGCCACATACATGTCAATCAGAAACAAGGAAAAGAAATGATACGATGTCAGTTATGTAATAAAAACCCTAAAAGTGATGTTCTGTAAAAGCTCTTCATCATTCAGTTCTTGTACATCACAAGCACTACAAAATATATTTTGAAAAGTCACAGCAAGTCAAATGCGACATCTCACCTGAATCATGCCAGGATGGTCACGAACATTGTTTCCCGGCCATGGAGTTCCATCCTGCATTGTCCAACCATCCTCAGGAACCTTCTGTGCTGTTGAAACCAATCCATTTATCCTAACCTTAAATTCTTCATACTCTCTCTGCACAATCAAATAATATACTCAAATAAATTTAGCATTCCACGCTATCAAATGCAAAATTCATAATTTTTTAATTCAACTTAGATTGATTTGAAATTGAAGCTGATTTTTAGAACTTAAAATATGAAAGAACTCAAACAGATCACATGTTGAATGATAATAAATCTCGCACCTTCATAGCTCGCCTTTCTCTGACAAAAGCTGGATGAACTTTGTTTTTTAGGTAGTCCATCTTCTGAGAAAAATACCACTCTGGAGCACGGGGCTCAATATTGAATTTTTTACAGAAAGGAACCCATTTCCTAGCAAATTCGGACGTCTCAGAGAGTGCTTCAAATGTGAGCATGGCAGCACCATCATCGGATACATAGCATGCAACTTTATCGACAGGATAATCAACAGCAAGGATTGACAGAACAGTGTTTGCTGTGATCAGTGGAGGTTCCTTCATTGGATCCACTGTACTCACAAATACGTCTACACTAGCTAATTCTGATGGTTTCCCTTCTTTCTCGTACCTGTACATAAAGGCAAAATTAGCAAGGAAGTAGAGCATCATATCAGAATAGCATTAAGAAAAATTTGACACGGAAATATAAATCTGAATTCATGTCAAATGATAACGATACACATCAACTATAGTAAGCCACGGGCAACACCACAAACCTCAGAGATAATCGATCAAGGTATGTTTCACGCTCTATAGGTAACCATTTTGGGAATTGATCCAGAATCCACGAAACAGCAAACCATATTTCGCATATTACAGATGTCAACCACAAGCCATAAGCATTCCTGACCGGATGTAGAAGTCTATAATGAAAAAATAGACCAAGAATTGCAAGACGGAGAATGATAATCATTCTGTAAGGGTTTATCTTGCTTGAAGAAATGGGAAGCTTCCTAGAAAGTGGTTGCCTGCCTCCGTCCATCCTGGAAAGAGAAAAATTAATTAATTCACAACAAAACTACTGTACATATACAAGCAAAAGCTGCCATTGGGCAGAATTTCAGGGAAAAAAAAAGTAAAAAAATCTATTGATGTGTATATTTCATAAACACAAGTAACTAAACAATCTCTTACATTGGCAAATCAGCATCATCCAACTCCTCTCCATCAAACTTTCCACCATCATTCCCTCCTCCATGCTTAACTACCTGAAGTTTGTCATTCTGCTTTTTCTTCCACTCCTCCATCCGGTCCTTCCATGCGACACTTCCGTAACCATATACTGCTATATCCTTCTTAGGAACCATCGGTCTAGGTTGCACTGCAAGCAAAAGAAACACTAAGGTGCAAGACTGGAGAGCAGTTAAAAATTGTTAATAAACAGAAGGATAAAGACTTTTACAAGGTACGGATGGATCAGCACAAGGCATTGGATGAACTCTATTTCCGTGACCCATAAAAGGAGGTACAACGAGAGCATGATGATCAGCAGAAATCTCCAAACCCTAAAACAATAAATACTTTGTTATAATGCAAGTATTGTTTGTCAAATAGTGTAAAAACACTTCTGAAACTAGGAACTCATTATAAATACAAAAATAGAAAAGGACAACTCACCTCCTCACCATAGGTCAAGAGAGGAATTTGTGAGCTAGGAGGAGAAGAATCCAATTCCGAGTGTGCTGGCATCCCCGAGGCATTAGGGTAAGAACCACAGCCAGTGTTAAGGCGTCCACTTAGCATTGTCTCACCAACTTGTTGAGGATCTGAAGCATCATAGTCAAACTCGTTGTCCAGATCATCTATGTCATCTTCGTCCTCATCACCTTCAACCCTAGGACTGCCTGCAGTTCACTAGTTTAGTTAGGGGCAGTTGTAAGACATTTTGGCGGCTAACGTAAACAATGTATTGCGGTAATAATCTTCACCTTTGATTCGTTTGTATCGGGTTTTGCACTGAGGGCAAGCTTGACTTCCCTCTCTTCTCTCATACTCATAACAGGGTCTGCAAACGGGGAACGCACATTCATTGCAGGCAACAAAGGGCTCTCCATCGACTGTAATCTCAATTTCATCCTCACAGATCTTGCATGTTTGTCCACTCAATTCTTTCACGGACTTTATCTGACAAGAACCACAACCATAAAGAGTACAATCAGTGATAGTCATGAAATGTAAGGACCCTAAATTCAGAGGGAGAGAAAAAAAAATCCCCATGAAAGTTCTATTTTCACGGCACTGAAAAACTGTTCTCAATGAATTTCATGATACTTTAATGAATTAACACGTTTCGCAATAGCTTAAATTATAAATCCGTAAGGATCTTTAGAAGTGAATTAAAATGCTATAAAGCTGCATCAATATGTCCAACAGATGCAGAGCTCACACATCTATTTTTCAATTTCCAGAAGACTTGGAAATTTCAGAAGAATTCAGCAATTTAGCGTGATAAAAAAATTACACAAATCAGAATCTTATGCTTCCTTCCAAATCGCGCCAAATACCCAGAATTTAAACAAAAGTGATTTACAAATCCCAAATGCAAACATGATTTCTTAGGAAGGTCAACTAATCACAAACCATACAGCTAAAAACCAAAAAGAAACGCCCTTCGTCACCAAAATCAACACATATTGACCATTTTTATGGAAATGTCTATAAACCAAACAACACTCAAACGACTGAAACATTTTTTATCTTCCTCTAAGAAAAACCCAAAAAAAATCGCAAGATTTAGAGGTTTATGGCTCAAAATGGTCAGGAAAAAGTGGCAAAATTGTGTGAATCTAGCACCAAAAAAACCCTAATTCTTACATTTCTAGTGAAACCTAGATCAGAAAATCTCAACAGTTTCACATTTCCTAGCAAAACACACTCAGATTATATAAAAAAACATTTTATAAATTTTACGAAATAGGACCTCAAATAACAATAAAGCTTCTTTTTTTAGATTTCGTGATCTTACCCTGGAATTTTCTTCAGCATTGATCAAAACAAACTCATTTCTGTTATGAGAACCAGCAATGAGTCGACCTCCAGTGTCCATAACTCACTACAGAAACAAAAAATCAGAACAACCCAAATCAGCAAAACTCGGCCTCTTTCTTCACCGGATGAACTCAGGTCTCAGCACCACCAAGTTCGTCGATAAAAAAAATCCAAACTTTAGGTCCCTTCAGCTCCCATCACATGAGACAGAACCGCCATTCGAGTGCAAAACTGTAGTCTTTGATGGAATACTAATCTAAAATATATATAATTGAAAGGAAAAGAGAAAAGATAAAAGAACAAAGGAGAGAAGGAGTGCGGGTTTTAGGATTGAGAAGCAAGCCAAGTCTGTTCTGTAACATGCCTAGTTTGGTCTCAATCTAAAATGACAACTTTAGTCTTTAAGAGAGAGAAATACAAAGGTTTTAGAGATGGAAAAAGGAGTACAAATGTTAAAACATAATTAGATATTTAATTAAAAAAGAAAAAGGACAGAGAGAAAAAGGGCATTAAGAAAGGTGGTGGTGTTGGGTCCAGAAAGTGATGGTGGCGATGGGGAGTTGCCCCACAACAGCTGGTGGTGGACCGGTTGTGGTGGTGGTGGAACCAAACAACAAATTATTTACTTTTCCCACAGTAAAAAGAAAAAGGAAATGATTTTGGAGATAATAATAACAGAAACAAATTCAGTGTACTAATAAACAAAAACTGCTTTCATTTGTCTTTGAGTGTTCTTTTTTATTCAGTTAAGAAGTGCTGAAAGCTTTGGGTTTTGAGTTTAAATCAAATTACTTTTTTTAGATAAATTATTTTTTATAAATATAACTATTAAATTTTTAAACGATTTGATCCCTGAATTTTTTATTTTTACAAACATAGAAATTGTGTTTTCCTTTTAATTAGTTTAGTATTTATACATCAAATATTGTATATGTGATATTTATATCTGTCAAACATCATATGGAATTATTTTTATTAAATAATTAAAATAATAAATAAATTTTAAATTACTTTATCTTAAACTATAACAATTTGTGATTCGGAATCCATATTATACTTTTAATTTGACATTGATTTAACAAATACAAGGTACTAAATATAATGTGTGACAAATATAGATACCAAATTGATTTATAACGCAGATAACACATTAAAAATTATAATTTCTACTAACTAAATATATTAGTATTTTTTTAAAAATAAAATTTTAATTAAGTCATCTCATTATTAAAATTATAATTTAACACATGAAAATTCTTTCAATTAATCTATTTTTATTTTATCAGAAATAATGCATTAAGGATGGTAAAGAAGTATTTTTTTATATTTAATTAGTATTTTTATTGAATTCATGTCACCTAATTTCAGTTTATAATAACATATAAATATGTATTATTTTTAATAATTGTCTTCATATTCGTGTCACCTAATCTTTGAAATTAATTTCATTTTACGAGAGAGGAATATGATACTGATATTTCTAACCTTAAATTTTGATAGTTGCATTTGTTTAATCAAATTAATTTCATTTCTCATTCAAATCCAATGTCCCGTGTAGATTGAAAACGGGATATTAGATTTTTTTTAAAAAAAATGTGAGACAGGAATAGGATAATGATATTTTTATCAAAATAAAAACCTAAAGTTTTTGTTAGTTAAAACAAATACCCGATATATATATTCATTTATATTTTTAAAAATTTACGTGTAATATTAATAAAAATATTTTAAATATTTATTTTGACAAAAATTATATTTTAAATATTTAGATAAATTTTAAAATTTACTTTGATAAAAAAATATTTTAAATATTTAAATAAAAATTGATTTATATTTTAAATAATTATTTGTAATATAAGCCGAGGCAAGACGTATCCAAGTGAAATGCATGTTAGGTGGGCAGGTAGGTACTCATTGCCTCGCCCCCGGTGCTAAATGCTGTCGGTGGAGATTATTTAATAATATTAATCTATAAAGTGCTATTTTTTATAAAATATTTTTGATGAGTAATGAGTGAGATGCTGACGTGGAGAGTGGAGATTTCTTTTTTGTAAGGGTTAACCTAAACTAAACGAAACGAAACGAAACAATTTCGTTTTTAATGGATATAATCATTAAAAGTGGTGTTGGAGACATGCCACGTAGCAATGCATGTGATGAGATGGAAGAGCAATGAAGCTTCCTTTGGCCCTAATTTAAACTCAACTGGGGTCCACATAGATTTAATTACTCCATAAAGATGGTACAGCTGGCGATAGGGATTTCTTTGGTGGGAAATGAATTGTAAACCACAGAATTTCACCTCTCTCTCTCTCTCTCTCTCTCTAATAATTTACTTTACCAGAGGGATTTGAAAAGAGTTTTCAAAGGGCTTGGGGTCTAGGGATTGAGGAGAAATGGGTGTAATCCAAAAAACAGCTGGTGGACGGTTCATAAAAGTAACAGAGTACGGTAAAGACATGACGGCACCTACTTTATAATTTCACAGTGTACGGTAAAAAATCCTCTCTTTTTAATTTATTTATTTATTCACTTTCATTTTCATTGATGTTTTTGGAGGGATTTTCAACTTTTTCATGGATTTTCATCCAAAAAAAAAAAAAAATCGGTAAACTGCTCGGGTGAGTCTAACGGGCGTTATTGTCTCAATATTTTCTTTTGAGAAAAAAATTTAATAACCACCCTTTTGAATTACATTTAGAAAAATACACCCATTGTGAACACATAATTAGGGTTCGCGTTTTTCATAACGCGACAATTCGCGTTTAACGAAATGCGAATTTTGTCTTATGTGGCGCCGTCTTTCGTATAATCGTTTATTTTAATTGGTTAACATAACTCATGTTTGGCGAAAAGCGAATTCAACGATAAATTCACACAAAATGGCATGAAGATATCGTGATAGATAATCAAGGAACTCACGTTTAATGGAACACGAATTCATCGTGTAAATTGCTAAATATGCATGGATTGATAGGCATTTGTAGGTGAATTTGCACTGTGTTGGGTGATAATTTTTCTTGTTATTGAACATCGACATTTTACTATGGATTCATCTCTGTAAAACGGTGTAAAAATAATCCAGTATAAGGTATTGGAACGTTGCTAAAAAGTGCGCTAAAACGCTATATAGCCTTATTTTTGTGCATTGAGTAACATCAAAACAAGTGTCGGTAGGCATGTTTCAGGTGAATTTGCACTGTGTTGGGGGATAATTTTTCTTGTTATTGAACATTGACATCGAAGTATGGATTCATCTTTGTAAAACGGTATAAAAATAATCCAGTATAAGGTATCCGAGCGTTGCTAGAAATTGCGTTAAAACGCTATATAGCCTTTTCTGTTATAATTTAAAAAGTACAGTTATAAGAACAACTAGTTGATTCGAGGCCCTGTTCTAAGAGGACATTTTCTCCTGTCGTGTCCAGGGTTCCTACATTTTGTACACAGCCTAGGTTGCCATGTCCGTTCTTTTGGAACCATATCCTCGGCACAATGAATCCTAGTTGAGCATGGACGACCTTTTTTTCTTACGTCGCAATGAAGGATCTGGTCGTATCTTAGGTTCATCGTTGACTAATGCATGATCGTTTTCATTTCTAATAGGAGGAAACTCGTTGCGGTATACCTTGAAAATGTTTTCAAGTCGGTATACCGGATCAACGAGTGTCATTGCGTCGAAATGAACAGATGCACATGCAGCAAATGCGTGCGCACACGGGTACTTGAAAGTCTGAAAACGTCTGCAATCATATGTTCTTCGTCGTAGGTTAACAATGTAATTGTTCTATACGATGCCTTCAAGCGGGCGTGAAAATTCAGTAACCTGAAAGTTGTGTTCGTGACGGGAGAAGCATATAACACTCATCACGTTTGCATGCGACATGGATATCTGAAATGTTTGCTGGAGATCTTTATGGAACTTGTGGCCACCTTTCATCCATTTCATTCCTATTTTCCCAAGGTTGCAAAAAGTGTAGCCAGTCGATAATATGTCGCCTTGACAACGGATGTGATAGGTAAATGACGTGTTCCCTTCAGAGACGAATTGATCGCCTCAGCCAAGTTCGTTGTCATGTGACCATATCGATGACATCCATCATAACATCGTAGCTATTTCTCCCTCGGGATATCAATGATATAATTATATCCATCTATATTCCTTAATCACAACTCCTTTAATAGCTCATCAAATTCATCAGCTCGGTGTGTTTTTCCTATTAAATAAAAGATTGAATAATTAATTAGAAATAATACTAAATGGCATGACAATGGATATAATTTTGATAGCGAAAGGCTTACTCATACGAAGAACCATTATACACTCGTCATCATTCTTGTATCACTGGTAGTAGTTGGCAGCAATGTGTCGCAACCAGAACCTATGATGAATAAATTGAGGTTCCCAAGACGGGCCCAATTGTGCAATAGATCCCTAAATCCTTGTGCCTCTGTCTGAAATAATACATAACCCGTCTGGTTTTTCTCGTAGAACACGGCACAGGACATGTTTGCGCAGATTGGTGAGAAAAAACGCCCACGATGGGATGTCTTCCTTTTCAACAATAGCAAATGCGACCAGAATACATTTTCTATTTCCATCTTGTGCAACTGCCACTAGTGAAATCTGTGTGTACCTGCCATACAAGAAAGTTCTGTCAATTTGTACCATCGGCTTGCAGTGGCAGAAAGCTTTAACACATTACAGAAATGTCCAAAAAAAGCAAAAAAATTGGCGCTCCCCAGGAACAACCCGATCGTTGTAGTAAGATGGCATTGTCTCAAGTTCCACGACTATTCATGTGTTGTATTTTTGCATCAGCTTCAGCCATGTTCGCAACTCGTTGTATGATTCCTCCCACTGGCCATATAGTTGTTGGATGGCGCGATATCTTGCATACCATGCCTTATCGTATTTAACAGTATATATGAATTGAGATTTAATGGAAGCTATACATACAGACACAATTAGGCGTGGATTAGCATTCACGAGTGGAAGGAGATGATCACAAAACACGTGCACATCTAAGTTCGGATAATCTTGACTCAAGCTTTCGACGGAGCATGTATGAGGTTCGTTGTATTTGGTTATCCTCCATATGTTGTTCAGCCTCTTCAATCGCGATACACGAACCCTCCATTGACATCCCTCGGACTTGTGAGGGCATTCTGCAATATATTTGTCGGCTTCAGTTTTCCTCATTGTGGAAGTAACTGATCTACGTATGCTATAATGCTTAATAGCAGCTATCGCCAGTTTTTTATCTTGAAAACCGTTCCACGGCGCAAATCCCTCATCATTTTGTTCAGTGTAATTCTCCAATTGTGGGTATTCTGGAAATTCGATAGCGTTAAATCCTTCTATATCCACTGTTGTTAAGTGGGATGGTAGTTCGTAATAGGATGCGCTACTAGCAGTATAACTACACTGGGCAACTATTTGTACGGGTTCGGGTTTGTTATCGTCCTCTGTATCTTCTACCTCATCCTCTGTATCATCATCTGTACTGATGAGTTCGTCAAGGTCTGTTGGTTCTTCTAGAAATAAACCCATCTCGTCACCATCTGGCCTAACCTCCGTAAGTGGTTCTTTATTAGAATTATCTCCGTCAAAGCTGTATAGTTCTACTTCATCAACAAGTTATACCCTAATATATACTGCACAGCTAACCAGATCACAAGAGCGCTGATGGGGCCTATATCCAGTATTCGACGGGTTAAACTCTTTAAGGTACGACGGTATAGTAGATGATGATAGGCCCACAGTAAGGATATAAGTCGAGTGTCTCCCAGATGAAAAATTATTGAACGGGTTGAATTCTTCACGAGAGACTGGCATCGCAGATAACGATGGCCTCAAACCACCACTGTAAGGATTGTACGGTGACTCTTAGGTTGGTGGCAGGTTCAGGTCTAAGTCAAACCTGGCGACGCAAGAATGCATTGGCCTCGATGCAGGCGATGATGCTGGCTGGTCATCACTCGTATTTAGTAAGTTGATTCATTGTCGCAAAATTGATGTGGGGATATGAGCATTTGAGTCGAAGTCATGATTTGTGCGCCACCAATTTGGAACCACAGTGTTGCCTCTGACATTTCATTCAGAAAATGTTACAAACAGATCAAGGTCTCATCCCATAGAAAACTGGGTATATGTATCGATCATCAGTTGAACACATTCATCATCCAGAACATCGAATATTACGAAAAACAACGGATGTAATGAAGATGGCAGTCGATACCTCAGTGAATCAATTTCCCTCCCAGAAACAACCTTCCGCGATATCGTTCGCTTTAGCATTTCAAAAGTTACTCCCATCGGAATTTGTAGCGAAATAGTATTGCTGGACTGAAACACGACACCGATATTCGTATCAGGAATCATCTCACCGTCGTAGTATAGTACTGCAGCAACTCTTCTTGCCATTTTTTAAAGAAATCAAACGTTTATATATTTTTTTGAGTGAATACTGATGCATCAAAATGTTCATCCGTTTAATCGGGGGATTTATAGTAAGGTGGCAGAATTTGCATCATGTAGGACGCGAGTTACATTATGTTAGTAAATTCGCGTTTAATAGAACGCGAATTTGGGTCTGAGAGGATTCTTAACGTGTCAGGCTTTCTCAGAAAACTCGCGCTCATCAGGACGTGAGTTACTGAACATGTCATTAAATTCGTGTTTTGTAGAACGTGAATTTCTTTTTTACATTCGAAAAATAGCCTTTTAATATATCGTACATGTAGAATGAGGGTATTTTTCCAAATGTAGTTCAAAGGGGGTGGTTATTAGAATTTTCCCAAAAGGGAATATTAAAACAATAAAACGTTTTGTATATGAACTTTTAAAAAGTTGAAATATATTTATTTTTATATTTACTCATGTTTGTTATCGACTAAGTAAATAATTATTTCAACAAAATCGATTGAAAAAATTAAATGTCAAATAGGTAGCACACAAAAATTAAATGTCAAATAGGCTACATTTATATTTATATAAATACTACAACTCAAATTTTTATATACTACTTTAAAAAGGAAAAAAATTAACTAAAGGTGCATATGCCCACCGGTACCACAACCCGGTGGACGCCGAGGTCATTCGGGATTGTGTCGACGCCAAATGGGTTGAACTTCCTCCTCATCATGGTCATCATCTTCGTCATCATCATCACCCTCATTTTCGGTTCTATCTCTAACCGTACCACTCGTTCCACCTCTAAAGAATAGGGACTGCGGCGGTGTTTGCTGAACAAATCCGGGCCCAAAATCGGCCTGTCATGGTTGAAATGAATATAAAGGTACGTAGGCTGAAGGCAAACTCGATGTGCCACTCATCATTGCCGAAAATGGTTCGTAAGGGTTGCCGACAACATGTGTGAAAAAACCTTCTGTCGAACTCGACAGATGAAACGATGAGTGTATGGAGTGGGTAAAAGGTTGTGGTCGGATCAATTGGGTGACCTGCAATGGTGTTGGTGTTGAGGAGGCTGAAGCATTTCTTCTCCTCAACAATGAAGCAGTGCCAGAAGTCGAACGTGCCCCCTCGTACGTTCAGTCCACAGGCGGTTGCGCTGCATACACTCAATAGCGACTGCATGCCCCTCTAGAGTCAAAAGATTTGGCTTCTCATTCGCCAAGTACCACGAAAAGTAATCGTGGCTGACCATCATATCGAACATTACATACTCACGAATGGGCTGTCGTTGTGGATGTTCTCTTTCTCTCCATTGAGCAATCCACTCTACGTGCCTTATGGACCAATCCGCCTACCACACAATATTACAAAAAATTTATTCTTCTTTGAATCAATATAAACTTTGTTCAAATTGATAAAAACATTCAACTAATTAACTTTATTGTACCTCGAGCTTTCCTTGTCGAGTTAGCCTATGTAATTCGTCAAAATTTTGAAGGTTCGACGGGATTCTTTGGATGCAACCAAACTGGCGTAAGACGCGATCGATCGGATGCTACTCAATTGTTGAGTAGAATATGAGTGGTACCGTCGCCGTCCAAGTACTCTTCGTCCCCTTTGAAAATTCCGGGAGCCATTCGTGGATACGCGTACGGTGTCCATAAAAACTGTACAATTTATAATCATAAGTTAAATTGAAAAACTTTATTTTAAATATTTACATCAAATTCAATATTAAATTCAAACTCCAAATATTTACCTGATTCCCATATTCATTTTCGATATCCTGTCTGATAGCCTTCAGACCTTTCGCCAGACCAACATGGCTTAAATTACCGCTCCACCTACAGAACATCCAACATAACTTTAATATTAAAAATGGCTACCAAAAAATTATTAGTTTTTTTTTTCAAAAATTATTTTTTCCTTACCTCCGGCATAGTGGAAAAATGTAAGGACTCGACACGCTCAATTCAGGGCGTAAAAATGACATTCTGAACCACGCCCAAGACTGCAACAAAAGAAGACAACACCCAATGTCATGCTTCTCAAAATTTGTGGTATTGCACAACTCTCTAAATAGAAATGATAGTACCGCCGATCCTCAACTCAGTTTACCAGCTTCATCAAAATACCGCAAATGCCGCAACCACAACATGTGTACTTTGTTGCGAGATTTGTCTGACACCAATATCCCGCCAATTATTTGCAAAATATGCGCGCGAGCATACGCCTGCAATAGAAAAATATATATTAAAAATATTGAAAATTATTTTTTTCATTAATATGCAGAAAAAATTCTTTACCATCCTCATATCCGCGTTTGCGCCCTCCGGTAAATGTCTATAATTTTCCCGCAGCCACCGAAGAAACACAGCCTCACCATCCATCCGATCTGGCGTAGCCCCTATCAATTCAAAACACAGCTCACGCTAGTCACCACTGCTGTGACCGGTAATAGCCTCTCCGTCTACCGACAGACCCATAATATGTGGCACGTCCTCCAAGGTTATCGTCGCCTCACCGCACAGAAGGTAGAATGTGTGTGTCTCCGGCCTCCACCTTTCTACAAGCGCGTTGATCAAATCAACATCCAATTTTGCACCGTTAATAATTTTGGATACATGCAAAAATCTAGCCCTCTCAACATATTCTTCTACACGCGTGTCCGGTCCATTCCTCATCCGAGTGATAAAGACTTCGAGACGACGTTCCATCACATCCTAAAAAAAATTAACATCCACACCTTAATTTCAATTTTAAACTACCGTATTTTTTTAAAATTAAACTAAACCAAATATGAAAATTTAAATTTAAAATAAATAAATAAGTAAATAAATAAAGCTTACATTTTTTTGCAAAAAATCGAATACATGTTTATAATCCAGCCCTATCAGAGAACCCTCCATTATCGCGAGTCGGAAATATTACAGAAGGGAAGAGAGTATTTTTTTTGTTTTCGTGTGTTTTTTTGTGGGGTAGGCGGTATTTATACAAGAACCTGCGTCGATTCAAATGCGGGAATAGATCTTTGAGGGATTCTTCATCAGCTTTAATTCGAGGTTAGTACACCACTAACTCTTATTGTTTACTGCAACTCATAAAAATAAACTTTGTGCATGTTTTGGTGTTTATGGTTTGATAAGCTTTGTGTTGACCCCTTTAATGGTAAAATGGGGATTTGATGTTGCTAAGGCTTAAAATTGGTAGAAACTCACTTAATATCTTCACAATAACTTGTAGAATCGATTTGGAGTTTAACTATAGAGGTTAAACAAGGTTTTTAGGTGAAACACGCACTCAGAGTTCAAAAATTGGGCTTGCGTACCGGTACTGGGGTTAGAGTATCGATATGCCTTAGTGTAAATGGGGGAAGAGTTGTGAAGGGAGTACTGGTATGCTTCCCCGTATATCGTTACCCCTTGTAAGGTAAGGATTCCAGAGACGCCTTCGTGTACCGGTACGTAAGGGGGAATATCGGTATGCATTGTTACATTGCTTGGAAAAGCTTTGAGTACCAGTATGGTACGTAACGTATCGGTACTCCCTTGGGTTAAATTCCTTCGAATCTAGTGGTGGTATCGGTATTCATAGGGGAGAATCGGTACGCGTTGTTGCTTGCTTAGCAGAGGCTTAGCGTATCGGTACGCGTTTGTGAGAGTACCAGTACAGGGTGGATCGATACGGGGCGATCCTAGTACAGATAATAAGTACCGATACGATACATAGCGTATCAGTATGACTTGGGGTCTAGTTCTTTCAAACCTAATTAGAGTATCTGTACTCATGTGGAAGTATCGATACTTAGAGGGTAGTACAAATACTCACCTTCGAGTATCGATACTCGTTGGGTAATATGCTCAATAATTTCGAGGTGGCGTTTGGGGGTGTTATAATTCGAGGCAAAGGGCCTTAGGGGCTCGTTAAGGTGTAAAATGAATATTAAAACTGAGAAATGGAAATTTTAAAGTCGTACGAGTAATTAATGGCTAATGACTTGGTAAATGTTGGGTAAATTACGTGAGGTGGTAAACCATAGGGATCCTATGCGGATCGTGGATGTTGTGTGGTAATCTAGGTCCATGTTGTGTGTGGAAAAGGGTGCATATAAGGTTAAGTCTTGTCGGATAATAAGATAATTTAATGAGAATGACTAATGTGTACTTTATAAACATGCTAATGAATGGATAATTCAACGGGATGATATAATAACTGATAAAATCCACAAGGTTATGGTAAAGGTGTTAGAACTGTGTGCGGTAAGACCCTTGTGTCGAGGTCTAGAGCTTGTGGTTACTAGGGTCATTGATGTGTGCTGATGGGATGCCTAAATAGTCGAGTCATCCCTTGTTGTTGGAATTTGGATGCCCTAAGTATGTTGCAACACCTTGAAGACTCCCGAATGTAGGATCCCGATGCTTTGTGGACGCGGGCCTCATTCGAAGATTCTTGATAAGATATCCTGAGCATGGATGTAGGATCCCGATGCTATGTGGACGCGGGCTTCATCCCCTTGAGTATAGGATCCCGATGCTTTGTATTCAGCTTAACCCAAAACTCTTAATTGTTGTTGACCCGACCTATAAATGAGTAGGTTAAATGATACATTTTGTATTCGGCTTAACCCAAAACTCTTAATTGTTTGAAAGAGAAATTACCCACCAACTCAAAATCCATTTCCTTTATTTTTCATTTTTTTCATATATCAAAACACTTAACTGTTTGAAAAAAATAAATACCACATAATTCAAAATTCATTTTTTTATTTGTTTCCATTTTTCATATACACTAAACATTATAACCCCAATTTGCGAACCATATAACCCTAAACAATATACTCTAATCCTCAAACTATATACCCCTAAAACATATATAATTATCATCTTGTTATTATTATTATTAAAACTAAAAATGTTGTTATTAATTTATTATTGTTTTTTTAATATAATTTATTTTTGTTTACTTGTTAATTTGTTATTGTTGTTATTATCATTATTATTAAAAGTAAAAGTATCCATTATTGTTAAAAACACTGCAAATTTATAATTTTAAAATAGGTAAACTACACAGATGACCACTTAACTATGTGGTTGGTGTCAATTTGACCACTATACTTTCAATTTTCGTAAATATACCACTTAACTATTTAAGTGGTTCCAATGTAGCCACCAATCGTTAAAACATAACGGAGAGGCTGTTAAACAAAATTGGTGTAATTATACATTTAGTCCTTATTATTTACACATTATATTAATTTGGTCCTAAATTGAATTTAATTTGATAAATTTAACCTCTGATCATATAGTGACACGATCACTATCTAATTTGAAGAGTATTAATTTTAATTTTAATTTATTTAACCAATATTTTTCTATCCAGTCTGATTTGAAGAGTATTTTTCTATACTATAGTGACACAATCACTATCTTGGGTTTAATGAGAATCGAACCTGTAAACTGATAGTATGAGTGGAGTTGAGTAAACATATCCGCTGAGCCAAGGGTTATTATCTATTATAGTTTTACAACTTCTTTTATTTAAGGGGTAACAATGACAAACAGATGCTCCATTTAACATCCACACTCAACAAAAAGTTGAACATATTCATGCTTCCAACCTTATTCATGGCTTCACTGCCATCGTCAGGATCACATGTATTAGTAGATGCTTTACTGCCATCCAAGGGTATTGTCGGAGTGTGTCCTTAGGAGAGAGCTATATGACTAAACAACTTATCTTTCCTTGAAAACATCATGCTGCATGACAAAAGCCATTTATCTTTACAACAATGCTTCTCGTGATTCTTGAGATCGACCATGAGCGAGAATTTCTTGGTGTTGCATCTACTGCAAGTGAAGCTCTTGTCACAGTGGGTTCTTGTATAATAATTCTTGACACACAAGATAAGAGGCTAAATTTTTTTTTGATTCTTGTTCTTCTTGCATCTACCGATTATTTGTCACTGTTCATGTAACGACCCAAATTCTCGGGTTAGTAAATCGGTCTCGAGCCCAGGTTATGAGCCTTTTATTTTGGATGAATAAGTTAAGGGCTTTTAGGCTTAGGCCCATTAATTTGGAAGTGAATATTTGAGTTTTAAATATATGGGCGGGTGGTTGAAAGTGGAAGAGATATGATGGAGAGAGGAAAAAAGAAAAGTGAATAGTAAGAGAGAGAATAGGAAATAAGAGAAAAGTTCAGGGAGAAGATTTCAAACTCTGATCTACAGAGATTCAGTCATCCATTTTCAGCACCTCCACAGCTATTGTGTTTATCTCATCACGACGAGTTTACCGATACCAGCGGCACCACCATCAGAGTCACCGTCGGAGAGGTGAGAGATAAAAAGTTTTGGGTTGTCGAGTTGACGGTGTTAGAGGGCTCAAAACAAAGAACAAAGACCACTATCGAAATCACCAGCTCGAGGATAGTCGATCGGTGAAATTTGGTCATTGTCAGCCACGCGTGGCTATCATCCTATGAGGTTAAAGCCATATGAGCCGAGCAGCGTAGAGCTTAGCTGAGTCGCATTGACGAGCCATTGGCCGTCGAGTCGAGCTGCCGTTGACCGCGTTGCCAGCCACTGTTAACGACATTGTAAGCCACAGTTGACAGTGCTACCAACCACTATTGACCGTGTTACCATGTCGTTGACCGCTGTCATATTGTCATTGACCGTTATCGTGACGCTGTTGATCACTGTCGTGCAATCGTTGACCGGTGTTAACTTTTTCCAAGAGACCTTACCTCGGGGTTTCTCGACGATCTAAGTTCGTTGGCACAGTTTATTTCGCCAAATTTGAACCCGATAAGCTACTTTTACGCATTTGACCTTGTGTTTTGATTAGGGGCATAAGGAATTAATGTATTTTCGTATTAATTTTTTATGAGGAATATTCGGGGTTAGATATTGGATCAAGTGAAATAATTAGGAAGCTCATATGAGGATTTATCGCTTTGGCTTAAGGTTAGTACACCTCAAACTCCTATTGATTCATGAGCATCATAAATGTGATTGTCTTGTGTGTTAGTATATACAAATTAGGTAGATGATGTATATGCATGATTGGAAACCGGTAGTATGAGATGCGATATCTGTGTGAGGCATGATGATGTTGTGAATATGATGAAACTTACAGAAGCTTTATAGACTGTTTAGGGTCGTTTGAGATGCTCGTATAATTGCTTGTTGATTCTTGATTTGGTTGATAATTGTGATGCTTTGTATGAATGTTCGAATAGACTGATGTGATTCGTTAGGAATTATATGTAAGGGATAAATAATGATAATGTTTGAATAAATGGTCATAAGACCGATAATTAATATTAATTGATTAAATATGTTAGTAAACAAACCTAATGACTTTCATAAGCTTTAAAGATCGAATAAAGTGTTGTAAATCCATAATTATGGGAAATAATGCAAACCCGTGCATAGGGTATCAGTACGCGCGTGAGTACCAATACTAGGGGTACCGTATCAATACTTGTGTTTGAGTAGCAGTACCCACTGAATGAAATAATCAATAATGCTATTAAAAGATAAATTTCGATGTGGGATGTTAATGAGCTAATATGAATTAATGATATAATTAATGAGGATATTAATGTATTCTCTCATAATAAATTAATAAGTCGGTAAACTTAATTGGGTGGCTTGTGGTAACAACAACCGTATGAGATCTTTGGTGGATCGAGAAATGTTGTGTGATGTATGGCGATCGTGTCAATGTTGTGTGTGGTTACATGCCAAGTAAGGGCACTTGTGTGGTTGAGTCACCTTTGACTTTTTGGGACTTGGATACCCAGAGAAATAATGTTGCAACACCATGGTTAGAGATGCCGAATGTACGTTCTCGATGTTGTGTGACACCGAGCCTTATTCTATGATACTCGAAGAGAGATACCGAGTATGAATGTATGTTTTCGAGGCCGTGTGACACCGGGCCTCACTCAGAGTGTACGTTCCCAAGATTGTGTGACATCGGGCATCACTCCAGGTTTGTGGTATGACTTAGTGTGCTTTTGCTCGGTTGATCTGGTGAGATTTCGGGTATGGTTGGGCCTTGTGTGCTATGTATGATGTGCTGCTATTGAGAGCATATGTTTAGGCGACTAGTGGTAGCACCATATATTTATTTATCTATCTTTATCGCTCGTACCAGCTTGCATGCTCATGTTTATAATTAGCATGAAGTATAGTATAGTAGATGTGTACCACTGAACTTGTAAGTTCAGTGCTCGAAATCGTTGTTTTTACACGTAGGTTGATCGTCGAATCGTGGGATCGAAGAGCATTATCAGTTCGAGATTCCAACATAGGGTGATTTCCAAAGTATGGTACTTGTGTTTAGTGGGCTATTAATTCACAGGACCTTACGTGGTTGAGACTGTATTTCTTATTTCGAAATTGTATAAATCAAATTGAATGTTTAAATATTTTAAATTGAATTGGAGCTCTTTTGTACCATTTTAATTATTTAACTATATTTTCAAATGTGGGCTTTAAATACTTTTGAGAAATACCTTGTTGCGTTAATCCCAGTTTGAGAAAATTTACGTATTTTTGGGTTTGGGCTTGAGGCCCAAATTGTAACATCCGAGCCAGGGCTGTTATAGTTTAACCTTAAATAAAACATGTTCTAAAACTATAACAGATAATAACCCATGGCTTAGCGATTGTGTTCACTCAACTCCACTCATACCATTAGTTCATAGGTTCAATTCCCACTAAACCCAAGATTGGGATTATAAATTTTCCTTTCCAATTTGATGGTGACATGTGTCACCATCTCATTGGATAAGAAAATATTGGTTAAATAAATTAAAATTAAGAAAAATACTCCCCAAATCAGATGGTGACACGTGTCACTATACGACTAGAGGATAAATTTATTAAATTCAATTTAGGACCAAATTGATATAATATGTAAATAATGAGGGCTAAATATGTAATTACACCAATTTTGTGTAACAACCACGTCAGCCTCTCCGTTATGTTTTAACGGTTTGTGGCTATATTAGAATCACTTAAATAGTTAAGTGGTATATTTGTCAAAATTGAAAGTATAACGGTCAAATTAACACCAACCTCATAGTTAGGAGGTCACATGTGTAGTTTACCCTTTAAAAATTATGAAAGTATTAAAATATGTCAACAACCTCTAGAGCATGTGGTTAAAGCTCTCGGTTGACACCTTCCTCTTCCCCTAGGTTGTGGGTTCAAGACCCAGTAAGAGCGAAATTCCCCTCCCCTCACCTAGGTAGAAATTGTTCAAAAATAAATAAAATTAAAACCGAAACTATCAACTTTCTAAACTTATTATATATATTACTAAGTATTAAATTATAAAATCACCACAAATTATGTACATAGGCAACTCGGCTCTATGCGGTTGCGGCTGCAGAGGCAATTCAAAGTTTAGTTCTAAGGCGCAACGCTTAACAATAGCAACTAAGGCTCCTGATTGGTTCAATTGGGTTTTAATTAGGGTTTATTGTTTAGTTGTTTTTATATGGAGTAAAAAGAATATTTGGGCATTTGAGCTTGAGAGGGAAATTATTCTTTCAATCCAAAATTAAATTTCTCAAGTTTTTTTAGTTTTTTCCTATACCCTAAAATCTTAGAATTTAATTTCCTAAACCTTATATACGATAAGTGGAAGGCATAAAAGGATACATCTATTGTAAATTGTAATAGAATAACTTAACTTAATCTGACATCTAGAATGACCTAAACTTAATCCGATACTCAAAATAATATGACCCGAAGTTCATTTGTAATCGGTTAAGACCCAACTTGAAGTTCACTAATAACTGATAATACTTGACCCAAATTTTATCTAAAACCAACGTGATTCGACATGAACTTAACTTGATACCCATAATGACTCAACTCGAGTCAAACTATTGACTTGACCCAACATAACTCTAATCCAATTTGACCCGGTCTAATTTAACTCAACTTAAAACCTATCCGAATACCTGATTTTACTTCCTAATAATATCTAAGGAGTCACAAGTTAAAATGTGTTTAAGCACGATCGGTTCAATTTGAAAGTTTAAACATTGTAAATTATACTAGTAGGGGTGTGCAAAACCGGATTTGGTTAACAATTAGCAAATTCTTTCCATTAATCGGTAAGTTCGGGTCACCCAACTCTCGACCCTAAACCGTACCATTCAACCGGTTAATTGAAATATTCGGTTAGATTCGGCTCGGGTAACAGTTTTTCAGTTTGTTTATTAAAAATATAAATTTTAATAATATGTTTAAAAAGTATATACTTTTAAAAGCCGACACATAATATTAGTATCTTTTTAATACTAGCAAGTTAAACACCTAAACACCATAAAATGAAATTATAGTTTTACTTCTGACGAATGAGAAAAGAAAATAAAATCTGGTTTTTAGTACAAAATATAAAAATTGCATATTATATATATATATATATATATTATATAACCAGTCGGTTCGGTTATCCGGTTAGTCCTAAAACCGTAAACCGTAAACGAACCGGTTTCTTATTTAAAAAACAAAAATCCAAACTAGAATCGAAATTTTCAGTTTGATTTTTTAGGATTTTGAAATCTGTTTCAGTTTTTTGCACACCCCTGTGTACTAGTAATGAAAAACTTGAAAAAAAAAATACAAGCATTCTGAATTAGTGGCATAATCGACCCTCTCCTTTTGCCGTCAAATGGGAGAATTTGTTTTCACCGTTGTCAGAACCTTGTTTTAAAACTACTGTGTCTGTGTTACCTGCAAATTTTCAGTAAAAAATGGTGGGGCATTCTGAATTAGTGGCATAATCGACCCTCTCCTTTTGGTAATTCACCTGTTGCTCAAAATTTCTTTCTGCAAATTGAAACGCAATCTTTATTGTTAGTAGTTTGTTCTAGACACGAGAATTCTTTTATTCATGATTTTTCCACGTTATATATATTGAGATACTAATGAGATCACATTAATTTTAAGCTTCGTAGATACAGTTTTTATAGTATTTTATTGAAACGGTTGCAAAAATGTTTGATGAATTGAATAATTTTCATGTTACTTGAATGATGTCAATTGTTACTATGTTATTATAATCTTTTCAAAAGACATGTCAAATAAGACATGTAACACTATTATTTTTATATCTTAAGACCTTTTACTTTCTGGTATAGAATTAATGTCTCTCGCATCTTTAAAACGCAACATAACATCTAGAAACATTATAGCCGGTTGCTTGAGGTTTCAATGTTAGATATACCTATGCACTTACGCTGTGCATATTCATTTAGATCGCTCATTATCTCTTAGCACACATGCTCAACTTGCATGAGTTTTGACCTGTGCTTCCGGTTATTTTATATAGCTTCTTGATCTTACTAAAGCTCATGCTTGTACGGCGCAATTTTATATTTCATATCATTTGTACCATGTTCCATGACATTTTCAATTTTGATCTTCGATTGATATTGTTCGGATTTCGTCATTTGTTTTAGTTATATTTAAAGATAGAGCCAGAATTTTAACTGGATGGGTAAATTATAATTTTCTATTCTTTCAAAAAAAAGAGTATGATTTTTCTAAAATTAGGGGTAATTTATAATTATCCCATAAAACTTTTAAATTTTTTATATAATCTAAAGGTAAAAAATCTGAGGTTGGGGGCAGCAGCTGGTCCCAATTATAGGGTATCTCCGTCGGTGATTATCAAGCTGCTTTGCCTGTAGGTGGAGAAGTGCCTCTGCACTACATGGAAATCATCGTATTTAACATGATGGTAAAAATGGCTACTTTAGAACTGATTTCGCTGTGATCCTATAATCGTGAAATGGATTTAGCTCCCAATGTTAACGCAACGTTTCGCATTCAAATGAAGAAAGTAGACTTTGCCCCTAAAGTTAACACAACAATTTCACATTCATAAACCCGAATAAGAAAAATAAAACTCAATCAAACATTGCTCTGGGAAGAAAAAAGGAGGAGGGAATAATAAATAAAGAAAAGTAGATGCTTCGATTTGTTTAAGGAAAGAAATGAGACCTTCATTTTATGGTCTTATAGGAAGAGGTGGTTACCATAAAATCTCAATCATCCTTAATATCTCACTCACTTGATTTGAATTTGAAATTAATCTCTTCAGACTCTGTCTTACTAACAATCCCTCATTAATATAAAGAAAGAAACAAAATTTAAACACGAGAAAAGAGCAATGGCGAAAATTGCCACCTAAGCACTAGTAACATCTGGTCTCCATCAACGTTTCTATTGCTGATTATTAGATTTTTTGCAACGAGGGTAAGATGGATACGATCCATTTATTTGCTTGAATTCTTTTTGTATATGCTCCTTCTATAAAATTTAATTTCCCTTGTATCACAAGTTTTCTATTTTCTAAAGCCCACAAAGTTGTTAAATTTTTTTTCACGTTTATATTTAAAAGATCTTTAGTGAAGAAATTGTAGGTTCATACTGTTCAGGAAGTGTAACCAAAATCTTTTCAACAAATTATTTATCCGAGAATATTTTACATAACATTCTCACACTGTCTGCAATTTTGAGAAGTTCTTCGACGTATTTTTTTATTAGCACAGACTCATTCATTCTTTCATTTCAAATTCACAAAGCAAATCCATTATTTTTATGTCTTCATATTTTTCTTTAGATGATCCTATTTTTTTGTTGTTTCAAAATGCATGATTTTAGTAAGAATTGACGATAAAACTGCGTAAATCAGGCATGACTTGACTTTAGTCTTTTTTGTCTTCATCCGCACTACAAGTTGGAAGAGGGGAATTTCATAATCATCTTCTAATGCATTCTAGACGTCAAAAGCTTGTAATGAACAATCATCTTAACCGTCCATGTTTCATAATTTTTTATCATTGAAGACTGATGGCCCCATTGTGAAGTTTGTCTCGTCCATTTTAGATAGGTCCCTCAAAATAAAAGGCTCCATGACAATTTATTGATTTTAAAACATATGAAAAAAATGCCAAAGAAAGCAAAGAAAATTTGTAATTGGTGCATATTTTATTGAAGGAAGAATGCTGAATTTATACAACAAATAAATTACTTAAAATCTAAAAAATCTAGATTCTAAATATTTTAAAATATCAAAAATAAAATTTTAAATTTTAAAAATAAATCTTCCTCCAATTGCATATCTATAACTTTTTTTTTCAGATTTTAAGTTATTATTTTCAACAAGATAAAAGAGTAACTCAAGTATAGATTTATTCTTCTAATCGACTCCTAAAAAGCAATTAAACTATAAAAAGTAATAAGCGCACGAAATATGTCGAGGACACGAACATAAATCAGTTGGATGACAATATTAGCGCACATGCGAGGTTTTTGTCATTCTATCGTTTAACAAGAAAGGAAAGGAAAGGAAAGGAAAGGAAAGGAAAACTTCTTTATGTATCCCCTTAGAAAAACTTTCCTACCCAATGTAAGATTCGCACGCACACACAAATCTTTTGCATTACTAATATGTCACCATCACTTGAGAACGAAGAGGCAATGAAGTTAGATATGTGTAAGACAGGACAGGGTGGAATAGGAGTTTCTAGAGAATTTTAGTCTAAAAAATTAGGATTCAAGATCCACTAAATGGTTGAATAGTTAATGATGTTCACATTATATTATTTTGTATGAGTTTGAATCTCGATATTTATCTTGAGAATTAAAATATTATCTGTAATTAATAGAAAAATTAGTCTAGAGGATATGGCTAAAAACTCTTAGTTGACACACATTTCTCTCTCTCTTAAGTTGTGGGTTTAGTACTCATTAGCAGCGAATTTCTCCTCCCTTAAATAGTAATCATTCAAAAAACTTGATTTTCCGAAACATTACGAGGATATTGAACATTCCCAAAATGAAACTCACAGTTAATCAAAGGCTTAATAGTCAAATAAATGCACAAATATACTTTTTTCCCCATATATGTGCAAGAACTATATTTTGTGCCAAATAAGTTCCTTAAGTTTTCTTCCGTGACCCATTTAAGGTTTTTCGGTTACCAACCATTAAAATTTTTTTGTCATTCAATCAAAACATGACACGTGATATGTTTTTTAATATTTTTATTTTTAAATTTCTTAAAAATCCCAAAGTTTTAACTTCTTTTAATCAAACTCCCAAATCACATCTCCCTCACCGTCTGACATTTCCCCATCGTTCACCGCTCAAAGTGTCATGTACCTCACCGTTCGACATCCACCATCCTCTACCAGTTGGTGGGAATTTAATCGACCTTTTTTTTCTTCATTGTTGGGTGTTCGCCGACGGTACAATTGATGAGTCATTCATCGGTTTTTTATGACGAGATAATGTGGTTTTCTGTAGTGGGGTTCGATGAAGACAAAGATAGCCGGTGGTGGTTGAATCGGTGGTTGGAGTGAAAGAATTTAGGAATTTTAGGTTAGAGTTTGGGTTTTTTTAGAGAAATAAAATATTTTTGGGTTAATTAATATTATTTTATTTTTTATTTTTTCTTGCTTTCGGATTTTAATTTCAGAAAATGAGAAACCATGCCACATGTTAGTATTTCATTGGATAATGAAAAAAATAACTTTGTCACGATGAAACCTTAAATAGGTCATGAAAGAAAATATTATACACATATTTAACCCAAAATATAATTTAAGCATCTATCTGCAAAAATGTATAATTTTGACACTTATTTAATTGTTAAGCATCAATGAAAATAGAAACCAATGGTGTAAAATTATAGTAATAACAATGCAAGCATAAATGCGCCCAACAAAATTATAAGAATGAAGATTCATTTTAAGGTTAATCAAGTAATAAATAATTAATTTAAATATGCATTTGAGTTAAATGTTATTTTTAATATAAATTACAGTTTAAATCTCATCAATTTTATGAAGAAGATATCTTATTGATTTTTAAAAGATTAGATTAAAATATATGTTGAATTGTTTTTTTTTTTCCGAATCACTTAAGGGTACTTGATCAATTAGACCACTTGTTACGTATCCAACCAGAAATAATTGGATAATAAATATGCCGTTACTATCATTTGGCATTAAGTTTACAATTCACTAATAAATCCAACAACTGTCCCAGTAGAAAAGCGAATAATGTTCATCCTATGAGACACTGATTCAAAGCGAATGATCTTCCTCTTAGGCCTTAATGAAACCTGTGATTAAGACAATTATACCTCTTAATAATGATATTAATCATAGCTTTAGTTTAAGTCCTCTCCTATCCCTCGATGTATCCTGCAAATAACCTCTCACAATCTTACCCTCTTCATTCATCCTTTTGTTATTCATCTATTTACTTGAGGAAAAAAAATATAATGGCCCTCTGAGATTTGTTTCATCTTTTGGTCCTTGTCTGCTGCCTTTTGGTTAGTGGTGCATCCGCAAGGCAACTCTCCAGCTCCGGCAAGCCAGGCCGTACCCTAGCGGCAAAGCTCGACGATAATAGAGACCTTCCCGAGTGCTGGAGTGCACTAAATGAGCTGAAATCGTGCACCGATCAGATTATTCTCTTCTTTGTTAATGGCCAAACTGATATCGACTCCGAGTGAGGTTCACTCGTAATTGTTGGCCTGCCCTGCTCACTTCCATTGGTTTCACTTCTGGGGAAGGCAACATTCTGAGAGGCTACTGTGATGTATCTCCTGGTTCCGATCCTGCTGCTGCTGCTGCACCTCTTGCTGGCTCCCCGATTAGTTCGGTGCCCGCAATTTAAAGAAATCGGCATTTGGAACGTTCGAGTTTATACGTACTTTCTTTCGTGTTACGGTGTTTGGTATGTAATAAAGTTTGTTTGAATAAATGGATTTAAGGTTATAATATTTCTCAAATCGTGCGAGTGTTTTGGTCTCTAATGTTTTAAATTTAACTATAGATTTTGCTTCTGCAAAGATATTTTTATTGTAGTCCATTGAACTTTACTTTATGTGCTCCAAGAACTGCTACATATAATTACAGTTTTGATTGTTTTTAGCTAATGCATCGTTAAATTGAATTAATAAATATTCGAATAGATAGAATTCGAATATCGAGCGGGTTGCGGGAATCGAACCCGCATCGTTAGCTTGGAAGGCTAGAGATTATAATCGACGTTAATTCATTATTTTTAACGTCTCTAATTCAAAATCGAACATGAAATTTTAGTTTCATTCGGCTCCTTTATTATTAATATTTCTTGTAACTGATCATTATATTATAATTTCATTCACAACCATAATAAATATGAATGAAGATGGATGTATGGATGATTTTGAGCTCATTTTATTATTACCACACGTTATAAGATTTTATAATAAACATAATATATTCTTAATATAACATGAACTTCATTTTTATATTATGAACTTTATATATTTATATGTACCAATTTTATATCATGTGCATTGTATGTGGAGAATTATTAATATATATATTAAATAAAGAAAATTATTCCATACATTGACGGTAGAAAATTTATTTTTCACAAGTGGATTCAATTTAGTGTTTTGGGATTTAGTTGTAGAGCTTATATTTTTTGGTTTATGGTTAGAATTAAAGTTTTAAGGGTTATTGGTTAGGGTTTAGGATTTAGGCCTTACTTGGAATGAAGGACGAAAATTTAGTTAATCAAATAATTAAGATTCATAACTACTCTATTATTGTGGACGTAGAATTCTTATCAATTAGTTTTATCAAAATAAACGGTTAAAATTAAAAATTGCACAACCACGAGACTTAGGTAAGATTATACAAGTTTTTCCTACCTTAATCAATGGTCAAGGTTGTATTCGTCTTGAGTATGGAACATCTTTAAAACTTGTTATCACCGTCCGCCCTTATATGAGTCAATAGAATGCGAAAGTATTAATCATTAGGCTCGCTCTATTGGATACATTGGAGACAAAAAAAAAATGAAAATTGCATATAATAAAAAATATTAAAATTGAAAAAGGCCCAACCGGATTCGAACCAGTGACTGAGCTATAGACCTTATTGGCTTATAGCATTACACGATTTATTATTTATACATTTTATTATAATTGATTTAAATCTTTAGTTTCTTCTTAAAGAAAAAAAAAACATTTCAAATTCTTTTAACTAATCAAGTTATGATTTTTATATGAAAAAAATGTAACATCAAACCTTTTTTGATAAAAAAATTCTGAAAGTGGAGACATTTACTATAGCAAATGAAAATTTAGGGTAAACTACATAAATGGTCACCGAATTTTTAGGGCAGAATCATTTTGGTCACTGTACTTTTAAAATATTCGATAAGGTCACCCAATTTTTATTTTGATTTCAATATAGTCACCAAACTTTTAGGGCGAATTCATTTTGGTCACCATACTTTTAAAATATTCGATCATCCAACTTTTAGTTTAATTTCAATATAGTCACCGAACTTTTAGTTCGCTTTCAATATGATCCCTCCCGTTAAAAGCTGACTTAGTTTTTATTTTTCCTTAATAAAAAACGGGTAAACTACATCAATCATCACTCAACATTCTTCTCACTCCTATTTTGGTCACTAGAGTTAAAAAAAATTCAATTTAATAACTTAACTTTCGAATCGTTCATATTTTGGTCACTCTCAAATGACATGGTTATACAAATAAAAAAATTCGATTAATCCTTAAAAAAATTCGGGTAATGATTTTTTTACTTTGCTTATTAAATTTACCATATTACCATATTTGATATTTTAATAAGCAAAGTAAAAAATTATTACTCGAATCAAATATTCCAATTAACCGATCGATTATACGATTTAATTGGTAAAATATAAGATTTAGAATTGAATATTTTGAATTTAGCAATTAACCAAAATAAATTTTAAGGATTAATTGAACCCGATTTCGGTACAAATTTTAAAATAAATTATTTCGATTTGATTACGGTTCACAGTTTTAAGCAAAATTGATTAACTAATCTGATCTAGTATATATAATATTTCTAAATTTTATGCATTACAATATCTTATAGTCTAATGATTTTGACACCCTTCTCATTTTTTTAAAGTTTTGGCTCTATATAAAATTAATAGGTGTAAACTTTCAATTTTTGACTTTCTAGCTGTTTTTACACTTTTATCACAACCGAAAATTTATTAAATTTACCATATTATCATATTTGATATTTTAATAAACAAAGTAAAAAATCATTCTAGAATCAAATATTTCAGTTAACTAGTTAATCGATTATCTGATTTAATTAATACAATATAAGATCGAGAATTGAATAATATAAATTTAATAATCAACCAAAATAAATCTTTTAAGGATTAATCGAATTTTTCTATTTGTATAAACATGTCATTTGATAGTGGCCAAAATATGAACAATTCGAAAGTTAAGTTATTAAATTGATTTTTAACTCTAGTGACCAAAATAGGAGTGAGAATAATGTTGAGTAATGATTGGTTTAGTTTGCCCATTTTTTTATTAAGAAAAATGAAAACTAACGTCATTTTTTAACGGAAGGTAACGGAGGGACCATATAGAAAGTGAACTAAAAGTTCGGTGACTATATTGATATTGAACAAAAAGTTTGGTGACCTTGTCGAATATTTTAAAAGTACGGTGACCAAAATGAATCCGCCCTAAAAGTTCGGTGACTATATTGAAAGCGAACTAAAAGTTGGGTGACCTTATCGAATATTTTAAAAATATGGTGACCAAAATAAATCTACCCTAAAAGTTCGGTGACCATTTATGTAGTTTACCCTAAAATTTAAGTGGTCTTTAGTTTCTTATAGGATAATTAGCGTTTTGTATGAATACAACCATTAATAAAATTTATAGGTCCTCCAGTTAAATTTTCGAAGTAGTACTTGAATTTATTATTTATTTTTTATCAGTAAGTAAGATTTTATTCAAAGGAGTAAAAATCATACATTAAAATGTATAAAATAACCTTTTATTAATGGGACTATTCAATTAAAAAGGAGTACAAATATACATATATAAAATAACATTTTATTAATATTACTATTCAATTAAACGCTAAGAATATTTTTTTTGATATCATACTTTTTTACATTTTACTAGGGGTGGAAATTGGGTGGAGAATATCCAAAAATTGTGAGGATCTGAACCGACGTGGTGGGGAATAATCGAAATCTTCACCCACGGGATGGGGACGGGGGAAGTTTTATCACTGAAGCTCAAATGGGGATGAGGACGGGGATTGCTATATCTAAACTGTGGGGATAATCGAACCGTAACCGTATAAATAATCGTGGGGATCCCCTGAAAATATCCGTAAGGATCCCCGATATTTTACAAGATTTTTAAAAAAATATATAGTTATTTATCTATATACCCTTAATATATATCTTAATAAAAAAATTCTAAATATATTATTATCTCTTTAACGTTCTCTCAAACATAGTCACACTCAAGTTTCTCAACATGTTTCTATCTTAATTTTTAGATATAAGCTAAAACTCTGGTCTAAATCTTCCTCAACACAACACCCTTTCAATATTCATCATATCGTAAATGCTTCCAATAGAAGTATCCAAACTTTATATTTTAAACTGAAATGACCATTTATTTTGGTTAGTAAAATAGTAATTTTGTTTATTTTTTGTACAGATGGGGATTCCACGAAAACCATAGGGATCCGCACGGAAAGAGTATGGGGACGAAAAATCCCCGAATCATTTAATAGATATTTTCCGAAACTGAAACTGTAATCGTAAGTGTTAGAACGGAGTGAAGAATGTAAAACCGTCCCTGCCCTACCCGATTCTCACCCCTACACTTTACTCTATATTATTTGAATTCGAACTATACTATAATGGGATATGCAATCATAAATATCTAATGCAAATATTTTAAAAATATATATATCATTTTTAAACATATAGATATGATAGTGTCTGAAATATGAGTCTATTAATTGTACTTGAACATAATTAATCGACTTTGAAGTTTAGTATAAAATTAAATTTAATCTTCATTGGTTAAATAAAATTAATCATTGAATTTTATAAACAGATATTACCTTATAATCAAGTTTTAGACTATTAAAAAAATCATTGAATTTGTACGATTGAATTTTTACGTCCAATTAAATTCCCCATATGGCTTGTTCTTTGCTCAAACTCATAACTCTACCCACCTGGCTTACTTTTGGTCTTCATGCAAGTTACTTCAGTAGTTGCAGTTACTCATTTATACAAAAACCCATCATCTTCCCCTTAATGAAGCCTGTGGTTAAGAGAATTATATCTCTTGATAATGATATTAATCACAGCTTTAGTTTAAGTCCTCTCCTATCCCTCCATTTATCCTATAAATAACTCCCACAATCTTACACTCTTCATTCATCTTTTTGTTATTCAACTATTTACTTGAAGAAAATATATATATATATATATATATATATATAATGGCCCTCAGTGATTTGTTTCATCTTTTGGTCCTTGTCTGCTGCCTTTTGGCTACTGATGCATCCTCAAGGCAACTCTCCAGCTCCGGAAAACCAGGCCATACCCTAGCGGCAAGGCTCGATGACAATGGAGGCCTTGCTGAGTGCTGGACTGCACTAAATGAGCTGAAATCGTGCACCGACGAGATTATCCTCTTCTTTGTTAATGGCCAAACCGATATCAACTCCGAGTGTTGTCGTGCGATCGAGGTTATCACTCGCAATTGTTGGCCTACCATGCTCACTTCCCTTGGTTTCACATCTGAGGAAGGCAACGCTCTTAGAGGCTACTGTGATGCATCTCCTGCTCCTGGTCCTGCTGCTGCTGCACCACCACCTCTTGCTGACTCCCCTGTTAGCCCGGCGCCCACGGTTTAAAGAAATTGGCATTTGGAACGTTCGAGTTTATATGAATTTTCTTTAGTGTTACGGAGTTTGATGTGTAATAAAGTTTGTTTGAATATATGGAACTAAAGTTATAATATTTCTGAATCATGCAAGAGTACCAGTCACTTTTCTTTTGCCTCGTAAATTGCTTGGCACACATAAACCTCTTCATACAGCGAAGATATGAGTGCTCTGGCCTGTCTAAAACAGCAGAATTAATAAGCCCACCAAGTTTCTGCGGCCCATCGGCATTTTATACAAATTCTTGGTTTGCACAACCATGGGAGGCATAGCTAGGTCCAATCTCCCATGGGTATTCACATGTAGCTGGTTTGGTGTTTCTTCCTTTCTCTCTCTCGTCGGTTTTTACTTCCCTCTCTAGGATGGGTATTGATTGTCCTCGGTTATGTTTGTTTTATGTTTCTCTCTTCCCGGTGTAGCGTTGTTTTGTATGTTTATTTTTCATCTGATTTTACACTGTTCTTTTGTCTTGTCTATGCAGGGACAGAGTACAATGAGGCCTAAGGGGCCTTGACCCCTGCCCAACAATTTAATTTTTTTTAATAAACTTTTTTTTTATTTTTTTATAAATTTTAATTTAGTTATCTCACATTTTTAGAAATTTATATTAAATATTATATTTTTTTAATAAATCCTCTAAAATTTTAATTTGGCCCTTTTAATTTTATAATCTAATAGCAGTTTAAGTTCTTATAAATTTAAATATTAAATAAATTATACACTGTCACTTAATTTTGAGTTTAAATATTTAACAATATATTTTTAAGTTCAATAATTCGATCCTGACTCTATCTTTGTATCTGTGTTGTATTCTCTTGCTCTTCCCCTGTATATCTGTTTTTTTTTCTTTGTATTTTTGTTCTTATTTTGGAATGAATGCCAGCTATGTTTATGTTAAAAAACATGTAGTGGTTACAACAGAATCATTTTCCAAATTGTGGGATTAAGCAGGCAGCTTCATACATATCATAATTTTTTACCCACATTTTGGCAGTAAACATAATATTTCACAAGGCAAGGTTCAAACATTTTCACCTCATACCCTACATATACATTTTTGTCGCCTTGTAACCAAACTAACCCTCATCAAAAGCTGTAAAAAAAGTAGATTTTCCTCTATAAATCCAAACGTACAACACCCCAAAACTAAAGGAATGCTTGCTGCTGCTAGTGCTACAAAAGCACACCCCACCTGTCACCTTCATCATTAAAGATTAAGCTTATCATCAAAAGCATAACTCAGTCAAAATTTTGGGGGATTCACAAAAGAGCCAGAATTATCAAGGTTTTTTTTCCCTTTTTAATTGAAAATTGAGACTCATTAAACCCAAGATATACACATAAATTAATAGATTCTTCATATTAAAGAACACTGGAAGATGACCCAACCAACACCTAAAAACAAAGCAAATCAACCAAAGAAGAAACCATGAAAATATAGATCAAGATAAGGAAACCAAAATGCAATGCCCAGTTTCTCTTGAACTTTGCAAAGTAAGTTTCGGGTGGTTCCTGGTAATGAATCTCGAACTCACCTTCTTCCCCGAACCCATCAACGAACTCCCCATTGTTGATCCTCATCTTCATTTCCCTGAGCTTATCAGTAGCCAACCCAAGCGTCAGCTTGTGGCACTGCCTCTGGTACTTGAACCCATTGATACACCTCAGCGTCTGAGCAACCGAGACATAGAAGATGAGATGCGCAAGGGAAAGCAGAGTGATGGGTGCCCAGCAATGGCGGCATTGGAGACGAGTGGACTGAGCTTGAGCCATGAAGACGAAGAAGAGCTTGTGGAGCTCCTGCTTTTGGAGGTCGATGGCTCGTTTCTTTTCAAGGGTCTTCTCGAAGTGGAGTTGGATTATGGTGTTTAGAGCTTGGAGAGCAGTTTCTTTGGGGATTGTTTGGTGATGTGTTGGCCATTGATGGCTAAAGGAGGTGGAGATGGAAGGTTTGGTGAGGGAAGGGGGTTTGATGAATGAGTGGCGCTGGGGGATCTCAAGGGTTATCTGATGGTTTGGGTGTGAAGTCTGAAGGAATGATTGCAGTTTGCAGATGTTCATTGGGATGTAAACTCAACTTTGGGATTCTTAGTTAGTTTATTAATGTTGTTGAGATCTGATCTGACATGTGAGTTCATCAATTCATATGTTCTTACGCCCAACCCCAAGTCTTTTTTTTATTCATCCAATCACTGCGAATATAGTGCATTTTTTTAGCAATAAATCTTGGATTTTATTAAAAAAAAATAATAGAATGTATCATAAATAAACGTACCTAAGAATTATTAGAGAAGATATCTAACGAAAAGTTCATACAAAAATAAATTATGAAATCCAAAAATGTAGAAAAAGAGAAGAAAACATTTGACCTACATCATCAAATAACTAAAAAAGTTTTATATATTTTTTGTTTTTATTCAACGAGACGTTTTTCGAGATAAAAAAGTGATAAGTGAACTCAATTATCAACAAATTGATATGTTATATAGTTTTAATTACATTGACAAATGACCACAAAAAAGGATCAAGTTTTCTATGATCCCCAGTAAACTCAAATTCAAAATAAACGATGTGAGAATCTCTGTAGGAGCATCAAACGACCGTTAAGGTATACAAAAATTGTGTGTCATAAAGATAAAGAAAAAGTGTGACACAAGAGCAGAAAATCTTATTAAAAAACTCAAGAAAAAAAACAAAGTGTAAAAAAATAAAGAAAGTAATGAACACCGACAATCAGCAACATCATATCGCCACCGATCAAACAAAAAAAGAAAAAAAGAACCTGCGACGGAGGGAGAGAAAACCTAAGATTTAGGAGCGGTGAATTCAGTGTTATTTTTTTTTTAAAGAAACAGATTCAGTGTTATTTTAATGACTTATTAATATTAAACGCATTAAGTAATCCTAATTAGGTGCACATATTAATCCATAATCGTTAACTGATATAAACATTAAATTTAAACAGAAGCTCCAATAACTTGACTCATACTTTATAAACTCGTCTTGGCTCGACGAACTTAAAAAATATTTTACTCAACTCAATCGAATGTTCACCCTTATCCACTACTGCACCGGTTGTCATCCATCACCGCTGTCGTTAGCCAGCACAGACCAAAAGATGGAATGGCAAAAAGAAACCATCATAATAGCAAAATCCTACAATCAACAAAGCTTTACGGTTCATCAAAATCTAAACCAGTTGAAACCCCAGAACAGTTGGCGCAAAACTTCGGAAGCTTATCGGCCGCCTCACTATAAACATCTGCTATCCGACTAAGCCAGCTAACCTTCCTCGGAACCTTCTTCTCCTCTTCTCTTTCATCATTTTGACTTGGATTTAACAAAATTCTGAATTTCTTATTAATAGCTTTAACTATAAATGTTGGTAAAGTTCATAAACCGTCACTAAACTTTGTTAAAAAAACGGTAACTAAACTTTCAAATATTACAAAATGACAATTAAACTTTGTGTTTTGTAACAAAATAGTAACTGAGACGTTAAATCGTGTTAAATATTTAACGTGTCGGTTATAAAATTTAGTATAATAACACATCTAGTCTTTCATATTTACACATTCAATTAATTTAGTCATAATTTGAAAAAATTCACTAAATTTAACTCTTATTAGTTGCACATTCTTTCAATTTGATCCTTAAAGCAATTAAAACAAATACTACCATATTACTGGGAAACATTGCAAGCTACCTAAATGAAGGGGTTAGTATGTTCTAGGCCAATCCTCGAGTACCTTGATTACGTTACACAGTCACATCTACACTTGATATATTAATATTCGGTGGCATGATCTTTTCTTCTAGCGTCGCATATTCCGTTTCCTTTTAAAATCTCGCTACCTACCTCTTGTTGATAAGTGTTCTCCCTTGCTCTAAAATTGCAGACACGGAAGAGAGTTTTGATTAATGCATTTACAGTCCGTGCATTGCGTGATACTTTCTCTCCTCAGGTATACATGTTTATTTCTAATTTCCGGTATTATCGTTATTTCCACCAGTTCTTATTACGATACGAATGAGATTGCAACTTCCAAATATTGTTGTGCTTACCATTGGTCCTGACAGGTCATGTTATTGTAGATCAATTTAGTCATAATTTGATCCATAAGTTTGATCATAGGGAGACAACTCCTATATTCGGTTAATCTATCACCGAGGGCAGTTTTTTGAACTTCGATATTATATCCGAGATGTGATGAATGCTTCAAGATATAAAACTTGTCATCTTTGTTTTGCTTTAAGGACCAAATTGAAAGAATGTGTAAATAACGAGGGCTAGATTTAGTGAATTATTTCGAATCAGGACTAAATTGATTAAATATGTAAATATGAAGGATTAAATGTATTATTATGTAAAATTTTACAACAGAATCGTTAAGTATTTAACAGACTCTAACGTCCCAGTTACCATTTTATTACGAAACATAAAGTTTAATTGACACTTTGTAACATTTGAAAATTTAGTTACTGTTTTGTTTTCTTTACAAAGTTCAGTGAATTTTTGTGAACTTTATTCAATATTAATAATAGTTTTTGAATTTTATTTCACAGGCTTTCGAATCCTTTTTTTTGGATCTTCCTTGTTGGCAAGGTTTGTAAAAGATCAGGTGGAGGCTTTTTGAGTTCTTTTTGGATCTTCCTTCTTTACAAGGTTTTTTGGATTGGTCAAGACGCCCGGCGCCGCCTTCTTCTTTTAAGGTTCCTTGACATCTCTCTGACATCTCTCTTCCTTCTTTACAAGGTTTTTTGGATTGGTCAAAATTTTCTTTTATTTTTTATGCTTCTTGTATTTGAATCTTATGAATGAATGATAATCTTCATTTCTGGTCAAAAAATATCCTTGAAAATTTGATGTAGGAAAGGGTATTTACCAATATGTTGGCAAATTTGGTGCCAACTGCCAACATCATGATTACATGTATATGCCTATCACACTCGGATGGAGTTGACACCCAAAATTTTAAAAAATATATATAATTTCTATTTTTAAAATATTAAAAAATAATTGACATCCATTAATTATTAATAAATAAATGACATTCTTTCAATAATTTTCTGGCTCAACCACTTATCACACTTTACGTATGACCTATTTATGTATAAATGTATAAAAGTCCTGATAATTGATATTTATTTCTTATGAACGAAGGGCAGTCCTATCTACAACACCGACGACTAGTCTCCCGATGGTGATGCTTATGTTGACAGTACGTATCATATATCTCACTTTGATTCAATTACTTGTAGCACTTAAAAGAAAGTTTGATAGTTGAACTAAATATGTGATTCGATTTTAAACGTTGTCGATTGCAGGTATAACAGGATTGGAAATCCGGGCCGTTACCCTAGCTGGAATTGTTGCCGGAGGTACACTTCTTGTTTACAACACAAGTGTTTTGACACAGTAGATTTCTCTGTAGTAATCCTTGCGCTTGTTGTAATATAGCCTGTCCAATCTAATTCTCCTAATCAAACAACCATCCATGAAGTACGCTGCATATCTTTATGCAGAATGTTTTTTTGCCTTGGGCTGGATTGAGGTATATGTATCAAACTAACACGAAAAAGAAGGTAACTATGTATTGTTTCACTGTCATTATATATTTACATTTTACCAAGAGGGATTGCTCTTGAAAATCCAAGTCAAAATGATGGAAGGGAAGAGGAAGACCAACGTTCCGACGCAAGGTTGGCTGGCTCTCTCGGTCCTATAGTGGTGGCTGATGGTGAGTCAGCTGATCAGTTGTTGAAGCTTTGCGCCAACTGTTGTGGGACTTTCTGAGTCAAAGTGACTATCCAGATAAACGTTAACGAAGGAACGATGATTGATGTGGTGCTGGAGGATGATGTAAACGGGTTAGAAGATGGACAAAATTAAAATAATTTGAAATGTTGAGGGTTAAATTTAAAATCAGGATTAAATTAAAATGACATTTCAATTTGAGGACCAAATTTATTATTAATTGCATGTAATCTTTAACGGCAACAAATTTATTTGTTATTTTATAAAGCTATATGACTATTTTGTAATTTTTAAAAATTGAGTGACTCAATAAAAATATATCATATAGAGTTGAGTGACTATTTGTTATTTTACTCATAAAATTATAATATACATGACATCTTTTAAAATATATTATCAATATTTAAAATGTAAAACGAGCAAGGCCAGGCATGAGTTTGAATTCTTTCTAAACCGGACCGTGGTCGGGGTTGTGGACCCAATCTGGATTTAGGTTTAATACCTTGTTTGTATAGTAAAGTAAAGTCTTAAATATACAATTTAGTACTTAAACTATACACATTCTTTCAAGTTGATGCCTAAAGAATTTTTGCTTTCAAGTTGATACCTGAATTAGGTATTTATCCTAAGTTGGTATTAAAAAAATTTTACTCTCAGGTTAGTACCTGAACTTTAATTCCATTTATTGTTTTGGTACTTTTAATAATAATTTTAGTCCTCAAAATTTATACTTTCTATCAATTTAATCCTAATTCAAAACAATCCTATAAATTTAACCTTTTATATTTAAAAATTACATCAATTTAGTCCGTTTTTCAAGATACTGTCAAACAAAACACGTTTATTGGATCAAAGCAATAGTTGGATAATTGCATTCTACGACAAAACAATAAGTTATTATTAAACTTTTATTATATCAAGAAAATAATATAATATTTCTGGGAGAAGAACAAATAATTAGGAGAATAACATTAAGACCTGATTAGAAAAGATAACGTAATTTACCATCTAATGATGTAATAGACAATAACAAATACTCCATCCCCAAAGCAAACGTAGAGCAGCCACACAAACCATACGACTCCAAAGAATACATAGCAGAACTCCTAAAACTAGGTTTCCAATTAAACTATAAACCATCCCCACGAAACCACACACATTACAATTTACACCCTTTGTCGTAAATAAATAAATATATGGAAATGGCTAGTATTTGATACATTTAGTGAAAAAAAATTCAGAAACATAATTGAGATAATGACATGCAATAACAGATTTACGGTCATAGCTCTCCAAATTTTTTTTTAAATAAAAAAATATAGTGGAAATTTTGTTTATTTAGACCTCATTTTTCAATTTATTTGAACCGTATTTTAAAATCTTATAAAAATACATGTAATCCATTGTTGAAGGTCGTCAGACTCTTTTTAGAGAAGTCTAGGGTGGTTCACGGAGTCATATTATACCTTTCGTATTATGTTGAGAGCTGTAAATGGCTCATGAAGTTGAGAATACATCAATTGATAGAGATACAACATGCAAGACTTGAGAAGAAATGTTAACTTATGACATTAATTTCAGTTATCTGTTATCCTCATCCAACAACTCAAAATATTCAATAACAAGTCGCACATTAGACTCACCCTATAATTTCGAAACTTATTATCTTTTAATCGCATCTTAAACAAGTCGCACGTTAGACACGCCCCATAATTCAATCCTCCATGAATCGACGAGAGATGATTTTTCTAGTTGGCGATATTCAATAACATTTTGTTTCCTAGCCACGTTGCTTTAAACTTGTACCACCACGACTTTCTATTCTTGAGAAACTTCCTCAATTTTCAAGGGCTCTTATAACGCTCATAGCATCAAACAAGGCCACCTTCTGCACAAGTAACAAAACTTTCATTAATATGACCAAATACACACTTAAATTCAAACCCAAAATCTCTGATCTTGTACATCAGTACTCAACAACTCTAAAAGATGTTGTCCCTAATCCAACTAGCCTTTTTTCACTCTATTCAAGCTAGGTCGTTGTGGTTAACCATTGAATTGAAACTAAATGTGTCGATTTGCTGATAAATTTAAAAATTATATATCAACTTTTATATAACTAATGATATTCAATTTGTTGGCTAGTCAATCCAGATCGAGTACTGCATAGACTCATTATGGGGCCAACCCTCCCAATTCAATCGCTCCATTCACAACTCAGTGATTCGAACTTCTGATATTACTTGTAATCACTCATTTTTAATTGTAAATATATTAATATTGCATGTATATTTATTATATGAATGTTACTAATATAAGGTGATGTGTGCATGTATAAGCTATGTATACGTATTAGGGGTGTATGTATGTCACGTATGTATCTAGGGTATAAGCGTATATAGATGTTATGTTAATTATATGTATGATTATACGTACGTATACTAGAATATTATATTAATTAATGATCCTATAATATAAGTATATATTTTCGTATGTATATGTATTGCTGTTATAATTATGCTATTATTGGGCTGACAAAATGAAAAATTAAATACATTAAACCCAAATAAAAAATTACAGTCCAATTACAAGGCCCGTTTGGCCCAAATCTGAATCCCATTTAATTACAATGTGCAGGTAACTGTGGGCCGTTGGACCAAGATCTGATCCAACGGCCACGATGCAACCAAGGTCAAAAATATCTGCCAGGCGCGTGCTCCACACGTATGGACCGTTCGAGTGCTACGCGCGCGTGTGGTCCATGCGCGGACGCTTTAATATCCCACGCGCGCGTAAGATCCACGCGTTCTGACTCCTCGACTGCGGAGCTCCACGTGGCGAAATCTCAAGCCGTCTCATCGGATCGAGGCTTCATCCAGGCCGATCGTTCTTCAAGCCATCTCGACCGTTAGATCATATCTGATCTAACGGCCGAAAATGCGTCTGGCCTCTGGCAGAATGACCACACCGCCACCGCGCCGATATTCAGTCCCCGCATTCATATTATGCCAAAGACAACAAGCAAATGTCAGATCTGGAAAAGAAGATACAAGTTGCAACAAAAGCAGAGGCAGTAATATATATGAAACGGGGCTGTTGTAACGGGATAATTTTTAAGGGAGCGAGCAAAAAAGGTTAGCAAAAAAAAACAGAGAGAGTAGTAACAAAAAAGGAACAGAGAGCTCGTAAAACCAAAACTTGTAACCAGTCGAGATAGTCAAAAAAAGGGTCCATTGGTAAACACTTATCTCTTTTTCTTACTTGTTTCTTTACATGCATATACGAAACAGAAATAAAAAACAGAAACAAAAAAAGAAGTAGTCTTACCGGCATTGTCTGTGGGTCTTCCTTCTCTCGGTGACAAACCTCTCGGCTTCTACAAGCCAGATCTGGTGAACTAAAGGGAAGAGAAGACCCTTTGTAGTTGTATTTCGGTCTAAAAAATATTTTTTTTTGGGTTCGTATTTCTTAGATCTAGAGTAAAAGAAAGGGTATCCTCTGAATCCAACCACGGATTCGTATTGAGGACGACAAGGGGAATGTTTTGGTGCATTTTGTGAGCCTACCGGCGCCGGTTAGCGGCGGCCGGCGGCGGAGAATACGGCGGTCGGCCGCCGGATTCTGGGTTTCTCAAGAACATTTGAGAGAAAACGAAGAACAAAAACTATGAAAAAACCGAAAAATGAAACAAAGAAGAGAAAATTGGGTTTCGGTCTTAAAATGGGCCTTTTATAGTTATTATTATTTTTGAAATGGGTAAATTACACACTTAATCCCACCGCGTTTTCAATATTTTCATTTTTGTCTTGCCGCATGGTATAATCACAGTCCCAGTCCCCCTGAATTTTCAAAAGGTTACAATTTAGTCCCTAAATTACACCGAATCAGTTTCTAATTGGTAAAATTACGTCCTTAATCATCCCGCGTTTTTGGATTTTTCACTTTGGGTCTGCCCCTTGGTCTAATTACAATTCTGGTCCTTTTAGGTTTTGTTTGTTTCGCAATTTCGTCCCCAAATTACATATTATTGCTCTTTAATTTCTGCCACTGACTTTCGTTTTCCTTTCATTTAAGTCCTGTTTTCTTTGTAAATATTATTGTTCGCATTATAATCGTATATGTTGATATTATTTTATTTTATGTCTCTCGTATATGACTCATTTTATGTTTATATGTATATATATGTGTCAAGTATGATATTCGTTTTTTTATCCGGTTATTCATATTAAGCATGTTATGTTTTGATTGATTCGTACATGGGGATTTTGTATTTTTATATGCGTGTGCTTTCTTATTTTTTAGGGCTACATGTTAGTATATTTACCCTTTTATACGACATATTGACCCGTATATGTTGAAATATGTTTTATTACTAGTATGCATTTTTAATATCTGTTCGCCTATACATACTTATTCCTGCCTTGTTATTTTGACATATTATAATTGTTTTTTTATCTATTATTTAGAATAATATGTATATATGTACATGTTTTAGTCTAAAATATCATTCATGTTAAATTAGTGTTCTGGTATGCCAATATTTATTATGCTAAATATTTTGCCATGTTTTACGTTCTTGCCACTAAGATTGCATATCGAGATATAACTTGTTAATGCGGAGTCCTTTTATCCGAGCGTAAACGGGGCCAGTATCAAGCGTAGTGATAGTGGTTGGGCGTTTATTCTCGGATAACGGGACCCTTAAAATATATTCGCAATTATGACCGAAATTTAAAATAATCGTCACTTTAATCCGGAAAATCTAACATTAATAAAGCGGTAATTATTAAAGTACCAATTTTGGGCGGTGTGGGGGTGCTAATCCTTCCCCATCCGTAACCGACTCCCGAACCCCGTCTTTTGAATCTCTGGTTTTTGTGGTGTCCGGCCTACCTAAGTGGCCGGTGGCGACTTCATTTTTATAAGGTTTTTTGTAAACCCCACGGAATAAATATTTTATATCCAAAAGAGTCACAAACACCTGTCAAGAACCCCTCGAAAAATCCACGTTTTTATTTAGCGAAAAAAAGACATCGCTACATTACTTAAGCGATCTAGTACCTCATCCTACTAGATCAACTGAAACTGATTGTTAGTTAATTATATATAAAGTTCAGATTTGATAACATAAATACTTGAATTTTTGTTTTAAACAATTATATACATAGTTTTTTTAATTTAATTTCATAAATCAAAACTTGATTTTAATCCAAGTGTATATACTTAAAAAATAAATATATCTTATTATTTTCACATTTAAAATAATTGAAGGTAGGAGAAGAAACTATGGAGGAACAAATAAGGACATCTTCCTTTGTCCTTTTGTGGGTGTTTTCCTCCGATGAAGGCGGTTTGGTGGAAACTTTGGAGGCTCGCGGCATCTTCTTTGACGGTTTGTTAGCCAGGGAACCTGGTTCCGCTGACGGAGGAGACGGCTTGAATTACCGGATACAGTCATCAGTGATTGACATTCTCTCTGTTTTTTTCCAACCGGGCCTATCTTTCTGTGACTCCATAAGAGACATGCAGTGGAGTTTGAATTTGCTGGCTTCCCTTGTCGTTTTGTTGTTGCTAGATGGGTCTCCCTCGTCTGTGTTGTATGATTTGTGCTTGTTGTTAGAGTGTTCTTGTTTATGGTTCCCCTGTGTTTCGTTGTTTTCCAGTTGTGTTGTTTATGTTTGTTCTGTTTTGTTTCTTGTATTGTTATTGTTCCTCAATAAGAAAAGGATTGGTCGAGTCCTCAAGCCTATGAAGAATTATAATTCAGAATAATATAAGCGGTAGAAATAATAAATTAAGAATTATTTTTCTAATTTTACTCATGGGTCAGGTGAGAATGAATTGATGTCTAATTTCAATAAAAAATTTAAACCCACTATTCATATATTAATAAATCTTAAAGCTTGTTTTAATAATTAAATTTAAATAAAAATAAATCTATATTCAAAGTCCATATATTTTAGTGCAATCCATAGCAAGCCTCTATGATAAGGCGTGGGCGATTGAGTTTGTACAGATACGTCGCGAGGCCAACATAACTGTCAATCTCATGGCCAAGATGGAACCTATTTCTGATTAGCTTGTATCCGTTTTTTCTGATCCTTCAAGTGGTTTGATTAATTTGCTTCAAAGAGACTCCTTTAGACCTCCTTATATTTGCTTAAAATATTTTAAATGTGATAACTTCGGCCTCATCTTTTAATTTAATATATATTATAATAAAATTTGAACCAAATTGAGACAAGAAGATTCATACCACCCAGAGTTTAGTCCAAACTAAACTAACTACTCGACTTATGAACATGTCTAATTTATCCCAAAACAAAATGTATTAATACCCGGAAAAACATTCAGTAAATTGTGAAGTGAACACCAATTATATAATCCAAAAGACAGACCCATTTAGTTATTCCATTTTTTTTCTTTTAAAATAAAAAATATTGTTGAGAATTTTGAAAAAGCTACCTCCAATTTACTGTCAGAGAAGATTGTTCACAAATAACGCTACTCGTTTACCAAAACAATATCCATCCAGTTTTTGAAGAGTTGGAAATCTTTGATGATTTGAGTTCTCATAACATGAATATCTTTTGCATTTAATACTATTTTTATTCAATTCAAAAAATATATTAAATATGTTTTCTCCTGCATATGTCCCTTAGAGTTAATAACACTAATACTCATCAAATCCTAGACCTAATTTAAAAAACGAGAGGTTCTACAGAGTTAGAGATTAGAGCTAAAATATAAAGTTTGAAAAGTGGGATACAATATCATAATTAATTTATTTTTAAAATGTAAAAAAAAAAAAGAAAATTGTTGGGTGAAGAGGCATGGCCCCCACCCACCCCTGACGAAGATGAAGGTTACCATAACAGAAAGCTACTAAAATGTAATCCAAATATACTTAATTTGTTACAACATTTTTAATATTTTGAGTATATAGTTAAAATATTATAAGTTTTTGTGTATATATTATATATATAAATTGTTAGAAATGAGCCCAACATATGGTTCTAGTGGAAAATATGATGATGTTCATCTTAGGAGACATGATTTCAAATCGATTTGTCTGCAAGATGTGTGTGCATTGTCAAAGGGTTAAGAAAATGCATGAATAGATTCTACTGTGTAACCACCTTAAAACTATTAAAAAATAAATTATTAAAAACAATGTATCATTTTCAGTATTTACTCAAAATATTACAAAATTGTAACAAGATGAGTATATACACAAAAGTTGATAACATTTCAGGCGTATAAAATGTTACAAACGTTGTAACAAATAAATTATGGTAACACTTGTAGTAACTTCCATTTGGTTACCTTAGAGTAACCTTCCATTTTCTTTTAGAATTTCCTTCAAAAACATATCAATCAAGTCCTCAATTACACAGTGTTAACAAGTAACTGCAGACAAAAAAGTTACCGAAACAAATTACATAATTATTTCATTCAAACTATACTTCGCAATAGAGGACTCAATTGAAAATATTTAAAATTTCGGACCTAAAATTCAAAACATGTCAGTCATAACCCCAATAATAAAGTCTCACTAATCAAGTGCTTTCGGTAAAGCTAACAGAACATCTGGTACTTAAAAGACCACGTTGATACTAAACTTTGGAATTGGGGACTCGATTGATACGCTTTGAAGTATTGGGGTCATTCATGTTAATAACCCATTTTCCAAATACGAGTAATATAATTCTTGAAGTTTTAGGTTTTCCTTTTATTTTTTTTTTATTTTTTATGGATGTAAGAAATAATGGCTCATATTTGCACTAGGTTACATAATAGATGTTGGGGAAGAGGCAAGTGAAAGTCTAGGAAAAAGAATGTTTTGAGCATGCGCAATTCAAGAGCATGTAGGATTATAAAGTGACCAAACTGTATTTATTGCATCTCGAAATATAAGGATTTGAACTCTTCACTACTACTCGACTTCATGGACGGGCGTAGAACTTTATGTTAGAGGACAAACGTATAGAATTTTAAAAGGTGAAAATAGATTTTTAATAAGAATTATATAGAAATTTTTTAAATCATATAAGATTTTCAAAATTTTAGGGGGGCGATCGCCCCCCTCCAGCCCCCCTCTATATCCATCCCTGCTCGACTTAACAATTGTTGATACTCTTACAATACTATTAATTCCTAGCCTTTCTTTTTACAAACTTTCATTGCATGATAAATTTATATTCGAGATTAAATCCATAAATAAAAATGGCTCAAGGGAAAAAAAGTCCACATGAAAATTTCAAGACTCTATTAAGTTCTTAGGAAAAAACTACATTCAATTGAGTCTTTATGAACAAAAAAAATATCAATTAGATCATTCAGTTAACAAAACTCTTGTTGATTGGTTTGATCATTAATGAAAGGAATCAATTGATTTTTTTTCATGAAGACTTTTGGATTTATTTATTTTTTTCATAAGTTTTTTTTTACCTTTAAGTCTCCGCTGAGTTGTTTGAGTTTCTCTTCAAATTTAATGTTAATTATTTATAATATTATGATACAAATTGGTTCCAATTCAAACAATTGTATCTAATCATATAGGATATATATATATATATCTTCATATCCTTTTCGCATGTTTAGGTAAGTGTAATAATATTAATTAAATCAAATATCTTCTAAAATTATAATATATATTTATAATGTTATTTTTAAAGAAATAATTTTTAAGTACAAGGTGTCGATAGGAGTATAAAGGAGTGAATGAATTAATGAGAAGAAAGAACTTACAGAAAATTTAATTGAATGATCAAATTGTATAAAATACTAATTTGAGGGAATAAATTGCACAAAGAATAAATTTGTTTTTAAAATATGAATTGAATTTACATAGATATTATATAGTTGTTCAAATTTGGTAAAAAATGAACTTAAAAACGAATGATGAAATATACAAAGTTGTGAGATTAAATTAAAAAAAAGAGGGTATTTGTTTTCAAAAAGAAGAATTGAAGCAACGTAAGTAGTATTTTAAATTGGTTTAGAAGCATATGGTTTAAATTTGATCAAAGTAGTCTCAAATAAAAGAAAAATTGAAGAAATAAAGAAATCAAGGATTAAATCGCAAAACAATAAAATTTGATTTTTTAAATGGAAAATCTGATCTCGAATCGAACTCGAAAACCGACGAATTAGTTAGAAAAGAAATTATTTTTTTAATTGAATTTTACTCGTACCTATAAATTTATTTAGAAAAAACCTTGAGTTAGGTTTCAGTAAACGATATTATTACACTAAGAAAGGGCCGAAGATTATTTATCTAGATACAGAAGATCAATCGTCAATGAAAATGACGTACCAAGCAAATTGCAAATTGCAAATTGATAAATATCTTGTTCTTTAGAACAATTATTCTACAAAAACTATCCGAATAAGTTGTCTTCTATTTTTTTTGTTTATATTTATATTTTGGTTTTCTTCTATTTTTATCTGTTTTTGTGATACGTTTTTTTTTGTTTAGTGATACATTTTTATCTTATGACATATTTTCGTCTACCTTTGTAATAGATTTACATTTATGAAATATTTTCTCACGACGCTCCATCTGGTTTGCAGTTATTAGTGATCTTTTAGTAATTTGATCTCATTTTGTGGCTCGTTTGTTGATACAGTCAAATCTGTTTTGCGAAACAACCTGCAAGATTGTTGATTTCGCTCACCACTCTTACCCGATCTTTAAGCGTGTAAGTGGATAGAGACAATGAGTTTTATTTCATATTTTCTTTTTCCAATGTTTTATCTTATCCCTGTTATTGCAGTTCACTGGACTTGTTTTGTTGATCTGATATTTTGTTCTTTAATTTTTTTAATTTCCTTATTTTATTTGGAATTTTTTTTATTTTTAGTAAATTCAGCCGATATATTAATAAAAAAATTGTGAAATTTGAATCGAACAATATGGACAGGTGACTAAGGGAATCTGTCTCGAGTTAAGGGTATTTTTGGGTTTTGGCTACGCGCAATTGTAAAATAAGTGGTTTTGAAGCATGATTTCAAAGCATGTGCCAAGATTTTTTTAAAATAATTTTGTTCGTATATAATAATAATTATTTAATGTTAACTTTTGCGTTAGATATTAATTTAATGTAAATTATGTTAGATACTATTAAGTAATAAATTTAATAATGATTATATTATTGAATTAAAAATCGATACTATTTTAGTATCAAATTTTAGTTTAGGGTTCAATTATACTGATGAGACATTAAAACTGATGATGTGGAAAGATTTTAACGGTTTGTGTGATATGATGAGGTGGAATTTTAATGACCCAATTATAAAAAAAAATGATAAAATTTTGTGTTTTATTAAAACCCCGTAAACAGAATAGGAAAACATTCCAATCCCGTTTAACGGAAGGGGAAAAGAATTCCCGATCTTTATTAATATATAAATATGAGGATTGTCACCTTACATTCAAAATACAGAAGGGGATATAAAACCAAAACACCACATTACTAAACACACATACATGAATCACTCAAATGAATCTTAACACACAACACCCAGATTAACTAGGCTCTTCCCAAAATAGAGGGATGGATCTACTTAGGGGTGTGCATTATTCGGTTTTAACCGAATTAATCGACCGAACCAAATTTTTTCAGGTTAATTCGGTCGGTTAATTTTAGGTAAGTTCGGTTAACGGTTAATTTTTTTGGGAAATTCGGTTATCGGTTAATTCGGTTCAAATCGGTTAATTAACCGAATTAACCAAAATTATTATATATTAAGTATTATATATATTACATATATTTATTTTTGGTCATTGAACTTTTAAAAATTATAAAATGATCATTAAATTTTTTGATATATTATAAAATGTTCATTAAACTTTTATCAAATTAGTATAAAATGAAATTTTAGTGACTAAAAAGGTCATTTTAGCATAATTTAGTGATCAATTGTGCAATTTATCCAAAATTTCGTAACAAATTTCGGTTAATTCAAAAACCGACCGAGTTAACCGAAATAATTTCGGTTCGGTTAATTCGGTTAAGGCTAATTCGGTTCGGTTCACGGTTAAAGTTCTAAAAATTTCGGTTAATTCGGTTCGGCCACCGACCGAATTAACCGAATGCACACTCCTAGATCTACCAATTCCATCCTTAGCCAAATAATCAGCGTTAAAGTCTAGACTGAAGTTCAGTGTTAAAATAATATCGATTTTTACTACATGTAATCAATATTAAACTTAAAGTTCATGGTATTTAGTGTAGTTTACCCATTAATTTATATTGTAGTTGTATATTTTATCATTGTGATTCATATTTTTTGTGTTGTACATTTTTTACTTGTAAAATTATCATAGTTTTAGTTTTAAAAAAATATTACAATCATTGAGAACAGATAATAATTACTAGCTTATTAACTCATATTTAGCACTAGCAAAAGAGTACACATAAGGTAAAGTAATAGGGTTAGGGTTAAATAATAATTTTGAGAATATATATAATAAGGTAAATGCTTTGAATGTATAATGTATTGCAAACTTAATGGTAAAACTAAAGCATGACATACACTCATAATCAGAAATCTTAAAAAGCCAAACAAATCCATACACATTTATAATCGAAAACCAAACCCTAATGAATAAACCCCAAAAAATTCAGTGCTTGATAAAGATTGGTCTGACATAAAAGATAAAAAAGAAAAAGAATGAAATCAGTCTAGAAATATGGCAAAAGCCTGCTGCTAGCTTCACTAGGTAGGTTCATGCAATTCAATTCTTGATTCTAGCTACAGCTGCTGTTGTGAGAAAAAAGTAAAGGGAAATAGTACCCCCTTCATCATCATTCGATCCAACTAAGAATACATCCAAAATTCCATCCCAGTCTATTTTTTTTTCTATTCCATATATATGGAGTATATTCAACAAAAAATATATATTACCGTAACATAACTGTTTCATACATTTTTTTCTCGTACAATATATGTTGATATATTTGATTATTCATGCTTTCTGAGTTTCCTAACACTTCAGTTATAACCTATTGGGAATGAGAGCTTCTTAAAGGTAGAGAAACACCGAAGTAAGGGTTTTCTTTTGCCAATAAGCAAACCCTTTAGGGTTTGGTCTTTTATAGAAACAAGGGCAACCCTTTAATGTGTTGTTCAAACCACTTCAAACAAGCCATCGAGCATAGGGATGGGCTGAAAGGGTGGATAGGGTGGTTATCCCCTAAAATTTTGAAATTAGAATATGATTTAGAAATATTTTAGAAATTTTATGTGTATATTCTATTGAAAATTTATTTTTGTCCCCTTAAAATTTTATAAGTTCACCGCTAGAATCGTATAAATTCTCTCCCTAACCTAAAATCTTGCAATCTTCTCTCTCGGTTGAGCATATTTTCTCTCTCTCCCTTCTTTTTTTTTTCCTCACCCGAGAAAACCCAAAAGCTGAATCTCTCACTCACTTTGATGGATATCAATCAAGCATTAAAGCTCCCAAATCACACTTTCGGTCCTGAAATGTCCATGGAAGATCATATTCTCCATGGCCAAGTTCCTTTGCCCCCAATTTGGCCAAGCTTCTCAAGCTCATCTACAACCACCCAAATACCTAGTACTAATGAACAACCAGGTCACCTCCTTGATGAGGAAGAAGAGCCTGAGGAAGAGTTGGGCGCCATGAAGGAGATGTTGTACAAGATCGCCGCGATGCAGCCGGTCGACATCGACCCGTCTACCATCCAGAAGCCGAAGCGACGCAACGTGCGGATCAGCGACGACCCCCAGAGCGTGGCGGCACGTCACAGGCGCGAGAGGATAAGCGAGAAGATCAGAATCCTCAAAAGACTCGTCCCGGGAGGGACTAAGATGGATACTGCCTCGATGCTTGACGAAGCCATCCGGTATGTCAAGTTCTTGAAGAGGCAGATTCTGGTGTTGCAACGATCCGATAACCAGCAGCCACCATGGCAAGTTGCACCACCAAATAAACCTCTCGGTACACATCCAGTGGCGGACAACGGGGGGAAACCCCTTGTGCTTTAGTCATGAGGTAAATTAGTGATTATTAGCTCTATATCCAGAATTAATCAAAATGTAATTGTTGTATTAATGATACTATTAGTTAAAACTATTAAAAAGGGTTTGTATATACATAATATTTGTGAAACCTAACCTAGTTAGTTCATACAATTGGTTTTATAAAATAACGGATTTGAGGTTTGAATCTTGATGTTTGACATATTTTCATGAGCTCTTAAAACAACAGATTTGAGTTTCCAATCTTAATATCTACAGCATATTTTCTAGAATGATGGAGTGCAGGAAAAAAGGGTTTGTTAGGATTTTGTTGACTAAAGGGTGGAATAATGATAACGGATAGCTTGAGTTACGCAGAGCCGTATATAAAATATATAATAATATGTAAGGTTATTGAAGAGTCTGAATTTAGCCGGAAAATGTTTGCTCGGCCGCCTCTCTTTCCCGGGATAAAGCTGTGACGTGAGAAAGCTATTGAAATCATTGTTGTTTCTGCATATGATATAATATATACTTTTTTATACATGTATGTGCAAACATTGCATTATATATATATAAGGATAGGATGTAGTTATATAGCGTAAAACTTTTTAAGTAAGAAGTAATTTTAATTATCTATTTTCCTCATCCATCCAACGATTTAAAGAATGTAAAACTTAAACAAATTTACACTATGTAAGTGGATCTTAGCCCATATATGTGTGTCCTTATTGCTGAAATTTAAATCATACTATAGGATTTTTATGTCTTAGAATGTTAAGGAAAACATGTTTCATTCTTAAGTATTAACCATGAACAATAGTACAATTGCGCTTTATCACAGTGCTGGTGTTTTAAGGTTTTTTTCTAGGGTCATGTGGACTAGTTCAAGGTGCGGAACGCCTGTATGGCTCGTTACCGTAGCTAAGTGTTGGAGAATCATTGTTGTTTTAGGCGTGTTGTTTATTTTTGTACTCTCAATTGCCTTATGTTTAGTTGTGTTATATTCTTTTTTTTCCACTTAGGATTAGAGATGTTTTCAATGAGATATACAATTTAGGCCATAGATGTATATGTTTTGAATCTCTAATAAAATCACATTTGTCGGAAAAAAACGAAGTATATATCCAATTGGAGAAGAGAGAGAAAAAAAGACCTCAAGTACATACATATTACACCAAAACCCTAGATTTTGCAAACTAAAAATGAAAATGAAAATTGTTTTGAAGCTAAATAAAATCACATTAGGAAAAAAATAAAATAGAGAGATAAGCATTACGATGCAACACTTTGTGTTTATCAATTAATATGAAGAGAAAAAACTAATATAAAATTATCCTACCGCGAAACTTAAAAGTTAATGCCAATACATAGCTTAATTATCAATCTCATGTTTTATTTACCCTTTGCTCCGGCTTCAATTTTCTCAGTTAGGAGAAAGATACGAGTCAAATTTTGGCATCGATCTTGCAGACTGTTTATCTATCCCTATTTATATACCAATTTGATATTTTCCCTAACTTTTACAATAATATAAGATTGAATAAAAATGAGGCTAATAAATCATAAGTGCAATATATTTCCTTTCTTTATGAATCTTCATAATCATTTGTTTCTATTTTCCTCTCTTTGTTCTACAGGTCTAGGAACTTCAGTTGCGCCATATTATAACTCAAAAAATGGTATTATTTAGTTGATAATTTAGGAAACTATCCAATTATTTGAAAATAAAGATTAAAAATATAATATATATGAAAAATAATTTAATTGAAATTTTATTTTATATAATTATTAATTGTATGTTGAGCCCTTGAGATTTTTAATCTTTATTAATCAATTTAATGGTATTCAACATTAGTAGTGTTCAGCGGTGTTCGACGCACGTGGTAGAATTTTTCTTTTGATAATTAAGATTTATATTTTACAAGCTGCTAATAAATGATAATATTTGATAATAAGAAAATTTATGTATATATTATTTTAGAATTCATGTACTGTTTATAAATTAGAAAATTCTATAATGTGCAGTGAACATTATTGAACACTACTACCGCTGAACAACATTAAATTTATTATTAAAGATTAAAAATCTCAAGGACTCAACATACAATTAATAATTATTTAAAATAAAATTTCAATTAAATTATTTTTCATTTATATTATATTTTTTAATTTTTATTTTCAAATAATTAGATCAAATATCAACCCCTAAATTAAAGAACCCTAAATCCTTTTCTCTTCATTGCCATTCCAGCTGTCACCGTCGTTAGTATCGTCTTCTGGCGAGATTTTCACCGTCGCGCCTTCGTTCCTACTGCAATCTGGCAGCCGTTCGCACATCAAATCCGATAAAATTTGCAACGGACCGAATTTGCTGCACGAATGACAGGGGATGGCGATCAGGCTGCAGCAGGTGTAACGCCCCGGTTTTAGGGCTTAGCGGTTTAGTGGGTAATTAGGCGGTCCGGTGGACCGGAGTAGAGATTCGAGTCAGTTTCGGGATCGTATATTTTTGGTGTGGGAAAAATTATGGAAAATGGTTAAAAAATCATGTTTTAATATATGATTACTTTTGGTGTAATCAATTTTGGAAAATGAGATTGGGAGGTTACATTTGGTGGTATCAGAGCCAGGTTATTGATATATGAATGTTGATTGTTGTATTTACACTGGATGATATGCACGGTGATTGATATATGAATGTTGATTATCATATGTTATGTTGGGAAAGTTTTGGGGGGTACCCATTGCCTTATTATTATAGTCTGGAAAGTTTTAGTTTTTGAAATGGAAGTCTTGGATCCTTGCTTGAGGCTGGCTTGGTTGTTTTTGTTTTGAAATGGTTATCATGCCTTCGATATTTTTTTAGTACTATAGGACTGAAGAGAGAGTTGCGATCTAAAGCGATTGCTGTTGCCGCTGGGCATGACGATGAAGGAGAAGTTGTACCTCCTGGAGGGTTGCCACCACCCCCACCTAACCCACCTAGGGGAGTGGAGCAAGTACCACCTGCGCCAGCTGGGCCAGGGATGGGTGATATGGCACCGTTGATTCAGGCTATAGCCGGTGCGTTTCAGGCAGCAGTTGCGGGTGTTCGTGTGCTAGCACCACCAGTTGAGGGGCAAGGGTTGCTGTTTGAGCGTCTTCGTAGTTTGGGCGGAGTTGAGTTTCGAGGATTGTCGTCTGAGGCTTCTGAGGGTTGGTTGGCCAGTACTGAGAGGATACTAGTCCAAATGGGTTGTACCGATGCTCGTAAGTTGGGTTGTGTTGTTTCCCTGCTGCAGGGTGATGCTTATGCTTGGTGGACTACTACGATATCTGGTATGGCGACCGAGGATGTGTCTTGGGAGTTCTTCTGTGAGGTTTTTCGGAAAAAATTTTTGGGAGTCCAATATCAGGACGAGAAGAAGCGCGGGTTTATGGCTTTGGTGCAGGGCAGTATGTCTATTACGGAGTATGAGGTGCAGTTCGTGAGGTTGAGTCGGTATGCACCTGAGTTTGTTCCTGACGAGCGTACTCGATGTGATCGTTTCCGTTATGGGCTTGTACAGGATGTTAAGACATACATGCTTGCTGCTGATTATACCGACTTTGATTCGTTTGTTTCACGAGCTAAGAATGTGAAGCAGAATTTGGGTTTGGCTTCTAGATCATGAGGTTTTAGCTCGGGAAAGAGAGCTGCTGATTCAGGTTATAGTGGTGGTCAGGCCAAGAGACACCGTGACAGGAGGTTTCACCAGAGCCGAGGTATGGTGGAGGTGTTGTGGTGCGTGGAGCCCAGGGATAGAGTGGCCAGGTTAAAGCCTCGTTTACCACCTGCTGGGTTTGTGGATCCCGAGATCATTTGAGGTGAGATTACCCGCGATTGGCCAGGGAAAGTCAGGCATCTGCGCCTGTTGTGGCTAATGCTTGTTGGAGTTGTGGGTCAAGCAACCATCATAGGCTTGATTGTCCATTGTTGGCTCGACGTGGGCAGGGTGCTGCACCTGTTGTTGCTCCGCCGCAGGGTCGTGGTCGTGGCCACGGACCGTTTTAGCTTCGAGATGTGGGACAGAGGACTGTGGCTCACACTGTTGCTATACAGCCTGAGGGGGTAGATCGGCTAGGGTGTATGCGCACCGTGAGGGTCGCAAAGACACCGATGTGATTGTAGGTACTTTTACCCTTCAATCTTTGTCATTGTATTCGTTTGTTGATTCTTGATCTACTCATTCATACATTTGAGTGAGCATGCTGAGTTGTTTGATGTATCCGTGGAAATTCTTGATGTGAGTCTTAGAGTGACTAGTTCTCTTGGGGAGACAGTCGTGGTTAGAAGGTTGTATCGTAGCTGTCCGCTGATGGTTCAGGGACATGTGTTTGCTGTGGAGTTGATGGAGTTTCCATTCTATGGATTTGATGTGATTTTGGGTATGGATTGGTTGACTGAACATCGGTTTGTGGTGGATTTTGAGACTAAGCAAATATCCTTGAGGTTGGCGGATGATTATGAGGTGGTGGTTGTTGGTGAAAATGCCAAGTTTTTATCCAATATTGTTTCGGCTTTAGAAGCGAGTCGGGTGTTGGATTCGGGATGTCAGGCTTATTTGGCCTATGTTATGAATCCTGGATCAAAGGAGTTGAGGGTGCATGATGTTCGCACCGTGTGTGAGTTTTCAGGTGTTTTTCCGGAAGAGTTACCAGGATTACTATCTGACCGTGAGATAGAGTTTGGCATCGAGGTCTTTGTAGGTACGGTACTGGTATCCATTGCTCTGTACCGTATGGCCCCGAAAGAATTAAAGGAGTTGAAGATACAGTTGCAGGAGTTGTTGGATCGGGGTTTTATAAGACCTAGTATCTCTCAGTGGGGAGCGTCGGTGCTGTTTGTAAGAAAGAAATATGGTACGTTGCGGATGTGTATGGATTACCGACAGCTGAATAAGTTGACAGTGAAGAACAAGTATTCTTTGCCGCAGATAGATGACCTGTTTGATCAGTTTAGAGGAGCCTCGGTGTTTTCTAAGATAGATTTGCGGTTGGGGTACTGTCAGTTAAAGGTAAAGGAGGTGGATGTGCCCAAAATAGCTTTTCGTACGAGGTATGGGCACTACGAGTTTCTTGTGATGCCGTTCGGTTTGACCAATGCTCAAGTTGCCTTTATGGACATGATGAATCGAGTGTTTCATAAGTTTTTGGATCAGTTTGTAGTTGTGTTTATCGATGATATCCTTGTGTACTCTCGTACCGAGGAGGATCATGATAGTCATATGCGGATAGTGCTTCAGAAGTTGATGGAGAATCATTTGTATGTTAAGTTAAGTAAATGTGAGTTTTGGCTTAAGGAAGTTGTGTTTCTTGGGCATGTTGTGCCGGTCGAAGGAATTCGTGTCGATCTGAAAAAGGTTGAGGCTGTAATGAGCTGGAATGAGCCCAAGTCTGTGACAGAGGTTAGGAGTTTCCTTGGTTTGGCAGGTTACTACCGAAGGTTTGTGGAAGGGTTTTCTAGTTTGGCGGCTCTATTAACGAAGTTGTTACAGAAGAATGTTCGGTTTGAGTGGATAGAGGATAGACAACAAGCTTTCGAAGGGTTGAAGAAAGCCTTGACGTGAGCTCTGATCTTGGTTCAACCATAATCGGGGAAGGAGTTCGTTGTTTATAGTAATGCATCATATGTTGGGCTTGGTTGTGTGTTGATGCAAGAGGGTAAGGTAGTCGCGTATGCATCTAGGCAGTTGAAGGTGCATGAACGTAACTACCTTACCCATGATCTTGAGCTTGCAGCGGTTGTGTTTGCCTTGAAGATCTGGAGGCATTATCTCTATGGTGAGAAATGTGTGGTTTATACGGATCATATGAGCTTGAAATATTTAATGTCGCAGAATGAGCTAAATCTTAGGCAATGTAGATGGTTGGAGTTGCTTAAGGATTATGATCTGACCATTGAGTATCATCCGGGAAAAGCCAATATTGTGGCAGATGTTTTGAGTAGAAAAGCGACTGTAGAGTTAAGAGCTATGTTTGTTCGGTTGAGCGTGACGAATGACAGAGGTTTGTTGGCTGAGTTGCAAGTGAAGCCGTCCTTGTCGCAGATGATCAAGGAGAAGCAACCGTACGATGAGAGTTTGGTATCTCATATGGAAGATATCATGGATGGAAATCTTACAGATTTTCATTTCAACGATGATGGGGAGTTGTGTTTCAAAGGTCGAATGGCGGTGCCTGAAGATTAAGAGTTGAGGTGTACTATTTCGACTGAGGCGCATGCTAGTCATTTTGCTATGCATCTCAGTAGCACTAAGATGTATCGAGGGTTGAAATAAGAGTACTACTGGATTGGGCTGAAGAGAGATGTGGCTGATTTCGTGGCTCGATGTATGGTTTGTCAACGGGTGAAGGCTGAGCATCAGTTTCCTTCTGGGTTGCTGCAACCGTTGAGGATACCGGAATGGAAGTGGGAAAGAATCACCATGGATTTTGTGTCTGGGCTGCCTTTGACGCCGACCAAAAAGGATTTCATTTGGGTTATTATGGATCGGTTTACGAAGTGTGCGTATTTTGTGCCAGTGCATACTACGTATACCTTGGATAGGTTGGCCGAGCTGTACATTTCTGAGATTGTGCGTTTGCACGGAGTGCCCAAATATATAGTTTCGGATAGGGATCCGCGGTTTACCGGAAGGTTTTGGGTGAGTTTGCATTGTGCCCTGGGGACCCGATTGAGTTTTAGTACCTTGTATCATCCTCAGAAGGATGGAGCGCGTAATTCAGGTTCATGAGGATATGCTAAGGTGTTGTGTTATCGAGTACCAGGGAACGTGGGAGAAGCAACTTTCGTTGGTGGAGTTTGCTTATAATAACAGTTATCATGCTAGCATACAAATGGGACCCTATGAGGCGTTATATGGCAAAAAATGTCGTACGCTCGTATGTTGGGCAGAAAATATCGTACGCCCGTATGTTGGTTTGAAGCGGGGGAAAAGTTTGTGTCAATGCCCAATGTTCTGAAAGGCGCCACCGAAAAGGTTAAGTTGATATGTGAGTGCTTGAAAGTAGCTGTTGATCGTCAGAAATCCTATGCGGATTTGAAGCGTAGGGATATAGAGTACGCTGTGGGTGATAAAGTGTTTTTGAAGCTGTCGCCCTGGAAGAAAGTGTTGCGTTTTGGGCGAAAATTGAAGCTTAGCCTGAGGTTTATTGGACCATACGAGGTTGATGAACGTGTGGGTCCTATTGTATATTGGTTGAGGTTACCTCCGGAGTTGGGGAAGATCCATGATGTGTTCCATGTTTCGGTGTTGCGGAGGTATAGGTCAGATCCATCGCATGTCAAGCCGGTAGAAGAGATTGAGTTGAGATCGGATCTCTCTTACGATGAGGAACCTATAGAGATTCTTGATACCAGCAGTAAGGTGCTCTGTGGTAAAATGGTCGAGCTGGTTAAGGTGTTGTAGAAGCACCGCGGCGTTGGGGAGGCCACATGGAAGCGTAAGTCGGATATGTTGAATCAGTTTTCGCACATGTTTCCTCTATGTAAATTTCGAGGATGAAATTTATTCAGAGGGGGAGAGTTGTAACGCCCAGGTTTTATGGCTTAGCGGTTTAGTGGGTTATTAGGCGGTCTAGAGTAGAGATTCGAGTCAGTTTCGGGATCGTATATTTTTGGTGTGGGAAAAATTATGGAAAATTGTTAAAAATCATGTTTTAATATATGATTAATTTTGGTGGAATCAATTTTGGAAAATGAGATTGGGAGGTGTGACATTTTGGCTAGTGACCAAAATGCAACTTTTAAAACTATTTTTAAAGTGACTAAATTGAAAAGTGTCAAATTCTTAGAATCCTTAAGGAGCTATTTTACCAAGTTTTTTGCTGGCGATTTCTCTCTTCAATTAAATCATTTTAACATATGTTTTAAAAGTTAATTAAAAGGGATTTTAGATATTAAAGTTAGTTATTTGGTTTTAATGAAAAGTGACGTAGCTTTCCTCTCAACTTTTCTCTCCACTTCTTTTCTGCCAAACACTGAGATTTCATCAAAAACCAGAGGTGAGAGATCAATTTTACTCAGTATCTTGATCTACAATTGATTATTTAACTTTGATTTACAAAATCTGATTGAAATCTTGTGTTTTCCTAGTTTTAAACAAGCCAATTGAGGGAGAAATCACACAATAGGGGTAAGGTTAGTGATCTCCTCTATTGAATGGTTCTTTATTGATATTCCCAAGTATTTGATCCTTGATTTATGGTTTATAATATGATTTTTTGTTTTTTATATTGAATTAATTGATTTAATTGGGTAAGATTGATGAAATAGTGAAAGATCCGGATTGGATCTGTTTTCCAGTGATGTAGATTGATTTTGAACATATCATGGATGTATTAAAATGTTGATAAGTCGTTTTTGTTAATGGAATCTCGAAACTCTTGAATCTCTATTTGTTTAGGTTGTTAGACTTGTGTTTTTGTGGAGTTGTGGTGGTTGTTTGGTTGCTGGAGGTGTTAGGTTGTTTTGATTCTGTTTTTAGATGTGTTTTGATGATAAAAGTGGTGCTAGGTTGATAGATGTTGGCTGGGTTATGAATCGAAGTGTTTTGGTTATGTTTTCGGTTGTTGTGGAGGGTTAATTGTGAGAGTTTTGTGGAAATCCGAGAAGGATTGTGGTTGCTGTTTTTAGAATGTATTATGATGCATTAATCCTCTGTGGTTTTGTGGTAAAATCAGGGGAGGTTGATCCGGAAGTAAGTGGAGAAGCATATGAGGCTTCGGATACTCGTTTTTGCGTCGGCAAATCGAGGTTTCGCGTGACGATGAGTGAAAACGTGGATTCTAGCATTGGAATGTTTTAAAGATGGTTTTTGGGAGTTTAGGTAGAGCTTGAAACGCTTACCTAAGCTCGGAAGTAAGTAAAGTGGTTTTACTCTCTCGGTCGTGCTAGTTTGAAATGGTTTTATACACTTGTTTTGATTTACATTGTACCTACTGTTTAAGCATGATTTAAAGTATTTGATGTATTGTTTTTAAGCATGTTTTGCTGAAGGATGCACATGGTAAGTGATCCTTGTAAGTATGGTTTATACTTGTGTTTTAAAGCATGCTTGTTGCTTTGAAAAGGGCATGGTTTAATGCTTGTTAAAAACAATGAGGTAAATGTTGTTTGGTTAATTATATTGGCAAGTGATGTGGTTTTAAAATTGTTATCGGATATAGTGTGCCAACCATAGGATTGAGTGCACTGTAAAATATGTTGCCTTGGATGTTGAGGGGTTTATACGGTGTATCGAATACTCCATCCAAGTACCCTAACAGTTGAGGGGTTAAACAGTACCGAATACTCCCGTTAGTGGGTTAAGCATCTAACCGATGAGAGGGATTAGTATCCCTGTGGGTTGAGAGTATACCCGGTTGGAATTATACCGCGATTGTGATTGTATCGCTATTTCGGTTGAGATGAATTGAAGTGTTGAGTTAACACTTGTTGAATCCGTGTATCCGATGAACACTTTTGTTAATGAACTTGTTAAATATCACTTGAAAGCCAATATAATTGTTAATGTATCATTGAAATGGTTTATGTTGTATAATGTGATTTATACATGTTTTCTCCTTAAGTTTTGCATTTGGTAGTAATGCACGGGAAGGCTTAAGTAGAGGGTTAGCAATGTGACTTGTTGTTGGTTAATGATACATGTAACATATGGTTTGATATGATGGTTTTAATGTTGTAAGTGCATGTTTTAAAATAGGCATGATGTTTTAAAAGATGATGTTGAGAAATGGTTTTAAATGCATTGATGGTGTTTTGTTCTGAGGTTTCCTCACTAAGCCTTGTGTGCTTACGCTCTTTTTGTCCATCAATGCAGAGAATTAAAGTTCCAGAAGGAAGCAAAAAGCAAGGGGATCTTGGCAAGACTTGGTTCCAAAGTATGTTAGAGACTAGACTATAATGAATAAAGGCAATGGGGTACTTGTTATGATTTGGGAGATGTTTTGGGGAACTCCCTGTTTGAGCATGTTTCTTAGGTTGTTTTTGGTTTGTAAATGGCCTTTAAAGATTGATTTTGGTGTTGGTTTGTCTTTTGGTATATTGTATGGATGCAACTTTAGGAAGCATGCCTATAGATTTCCATTCGATGCATGAAGCCTTGTTGTGCTGTTAGATTTGTGTTGCTAGGTTGCTTATGGTATGTTTGGCATGTTGGTATGTTGGTATGGTGTTATAAACATGCTGGAATGGTTTGAGAATGCTTTTTGGTTGAAAAATCAGCAATTTGTGGCATTACAGGTCCAGGCGTACCGATACGCGGGGAACCGTATCGGTATGGCTAGGCATTTTCTAGCTTGAGGGATCGGTACGCGTAAAGGAGTACCGGTACGCCTAGGTAATTTTGGCCTGGCGTACCGATACGAGCAAGAAGTATCGGTACACGTTCTAGCCTCTGGAATCTCACTTTTTAAACCCAAACCTGTGTACCGATACCCACGTAAGCGTACCGGTACGGATGTTAAAACAAATCAAAAGTTAGGTAAGTTGGTTATTAAGTATCGGTACGGGCCGTGGTGTACCGGTACGGTAACACCAGTACCGATACTCAAGGCTGTTTTCTGTTGCATCGGCTCATAATTTTGCTTGCTTCGCATTTTAGCCCCTGAATCTTGGTAATGCATTAATACATGGTTAAAATGACTGGTTTGAGTTGGAATATGAGACACACGCATGTATGCACCTGGTGTGTTTAAGACTGATTGGCTTATTGAGTTGGGGAGTATTTTGATATTTGATGGGATTGGCAGTAGTGTGTGTCTTTGAAATTTTGTGTGCTCCAGTGAGTGACTTTGGTACGGTAGGAGGGTAGTGTCCTTTGAGTGTTAGTTTCTTGCTTGTTGTATGAGTTTGTTCGAGTGATGGTATTTCTGTTTTGTTCGTTTTGTTTATGCCTTGGTGTCTCGTCCATTTTCTTATTATTATGTTGTACTATTTTCCTTCAACTTAGATTTAAGAAAATTTTTAATGAGACATGTGATTACTTTTATTGTCTGTTTTTTTTCTCCTTTGAATAAAAATCATACGTTGATCAAAAACCTAAACTTTAAATCCTAAACTCTAAATTCTAACCATAAATATTAAATTCTACACCATACACACTAAACCCCTAAACCATAAACTAAATCCTTAAATTGAAAGGCTTGTGTAAACTGTGTATCAAAGTGTTTTCCTTCTATAATATTAATTTAGAACAAATGTCATAGAAAAAATGTCTAGCGTAGAAATGATAATGGATAGCGACACGGATAGACCGAGGGGTGTTCGGAGTAGTCGTACTCTTAAAAATTTTAAATTCACATGTATTTTAGAAAAAAAAATTGTATTTTATATTGATGATCTAATCACCCACTATTGAAATTCTTAATTTTTTATATAATTTTATTAAGTATTTTAGTATGCACCCCTATCATCAATTACGCGTCCATTCTGAATAGTGATAATTTATTCATATAATTTAATAACTAGAGTATTTTTTGGAGCTGTTTAATCTTTATGTATTTATTACTTGAATTTATTTTACTTTTATAATTAATAAAGTTAAATATATGAATATATAATTTAAATATTATTTTTATTACATTTTAAATACGAGAAATTAGGTAAAAATAGTGGTTTAGAAAAAAATGGAAAATAAAGTGTGTTGGAAAAAAAAATAGGAATTTATGGCATTTTCTACAGTGCCAGGAAGAACGCCTCCTGCATGAGGCATTTTTTGTCCAAAAATATTAAAAAATAGAGAACGTCTCATGCAGGAGACGTTCGGCGGCTTTTTTATCTAAAAAATATTAAAAAAATGGAGAACGCCTCCCCAGCCTACACAGTAGAAAATACCATAGATTTCAAAATATCCTTTTACATATTATATATACCAAATATTCATCCCTAAACACCCCATTTATTCAAAGAAACAAAAATATATGTATATATATATATATATATATATATATATGCAGTTTTTATTATGAGAACCTCGGCCCGCAACCAAGAAATTAATCAATATAACGAGTGATGAAAATTTGTTTTAAAACAATCAAATCAATTTATTTTTCAACAAAATTATCCGGGGGGGGAAATTCTGTTCGATGTAATCGATTTTATTCCAAGATCCATTCAATTTTGTAATATAAATATATAATTAATTTTAGGGTAAAGTACACTAATGGTCACTAAACTACCCCTAAAAATACAAAATGGTCACCAGACTTTCAAAAATTACATAACCGTCTTTAAACTTTAGTTTTTATTACAAAATGGTCATTGGGCTGTTAACTGTTGTTCACTGGGAGATGTGGCAGTTACAGAAATTTGTATAATAACATATTTAATCCTCAATCTTTACACATTCAATCAATTTAGACATCAATAATGAGGGTTAAATTAGGAATAAATTGATTAAATGTGTCAATATGGAGGATTAAATGTTATATTATTCAAATTTCTATAACTGTCACGTCACCCAACTAACAACAGTTAACGGCTCAGTGACCATTTTGTAACAAAAACTAAAGTTAATGTCCATTATGTAACATTTGAAAGTTTGAAGTCCGTTTTGTATTTTTAGAGATAGTTTAGTGACCATTTGTGAACTTTACCCTTAATTTTAAATATTTTTTTTAGAGAAAATTCTAGAGTAAACGTCATGTATGATAGATACTACCTATCATATGTACCGATATGCACCATTAACTATTTTCATAACTTTTGAAATGGATAATTTTACAATAAATGCTATGTACCGCTACGTACCATTAATAATTTGTACCGCAATGTACCATTAACTATATTAATTACTTTTAAAATCATAGAGACGGAAAGTGTTATTATCTCTTTTTAGAATAAAATCTATAAAAATTATAGTATTATTTTTTTCTTTTTGGGTAAAGTACACAAATGGTAACTAAACTTTGGTGATTATTCAATTTGGTATCCAAACTTTCGATTTTTTATGTTACCATTAAATTTTAGTTTTGCTCCAAATTGGTCACTGACCCGTTAAAAGCCGATAAAAGGGTGACGTGGCAGTTAAAATATTTTGTATAATAACACATTTAGTCCTCCATGTTTAAACAATCAAACATTTTTGTCTTAATTCGGGAAAAAATAAATTTAACTCTCATTATTTACAAATTATTTCAATTTAGCACTATTTTAATTAAAAATAATTTAACCCTAAACCCTAAAACACAATGAAGGTATGTTAACGTGAAACGCTTATGCCATTGTAAGAATCAACTAGAGTGAAGATATTAACATGCATTCATTTTGTTTTAGGGTTTAGGGTTAAATTCTCAGTTTTCTGCATTTCAAGCTTTATGACTCGAAACATTGTGCGATATTTGCAGGCTTCTTTTCAAGTTGCAGATTCTTTGAAGCAACTGTTCCCTGATGGTCAATTGGATCTAGTTTTGTCTATGGAAAGTGGACACATGCCTGAAAAAGCTAAGGTTTATTTTAATGGAACTATTGAATACATGCTATAATTTGCTTGGTTGTATTTTGTTATCATGTCATCATATGCTTGATTAATTCATTCCCTGCATCCAACACCGGCAGTTTGTTAACGAGTTGGCTCGAGTTGCAGCACCTGGAGGCACTATAAAAATAGTGACATGGTGCCATAGGGATCTCGATCCCTCCAAAGAGACGTTGCAGCCATGGAGAAAAAGCTGCTGAACAGGATATGCGATGCTTATTATTTACCAGAGTGGTGTTCCACTTCTGATTATGTCAAACTAGTTCAGTCCCTATCCCTCCAGGTAGATTTACTTACTCGACTCGGCTGAAATCCTATTTGGAATTCGATAGTTTTAATTATTTTTAATTAAAATAGTGTTAAATTAAAATAATTTGTAAATAATGAGGGTTAAATTTTTTTTTTACGAATTAGGACAAAATTGTTTGAATTACAAACATGGAGGACTAAATATGTTATTATATAAAATATTTTAACTGTCACATTACCCTTTTAATAGCTGTTAACAGGCCAATGACCACAAAACTAAAAGTTTAATGGTAACATTGAAGCAATTGAAAGTTTGGTTACCAAATTGAATAATTCACTAAAGTTTAGTTACCATTTGTGTACTTTACCCAAAAAGAAAAAAATAATATAAAACTTGTTTTTTAGGTTTTATTCTAAAAATGGATAATAACGCTTCCGGTCCCTATAATTTTAAAAGTAATTGAAATAGTTAATAGTACATTGTGGTACATATGATTAGTGAACATTGCAGTACATGGCGTTTATTATAAAATCATCCATGATACAAATTAATATATATGATTAGTGATATATATAAGTACATAGCGTTCAATCTAGACTCATCCATTTTTCATAACCAATTTTTACTCGTCCATTATTCAAATAAGTGAATAATATATAGGCATAAAACCAAAAATGTCAATGGCATTTGATTGAATAATATTTTGACTCATATTATTTTTTAATTAATTTAGCCATCAATATTTCATTTTAGGTTAAAATGCTCCTCTACAGATAAAAATTATTAGTCAATTGACGATAAACAATTTGAAATGACTTGACAGAATGACGAGTTAGAAGAAAAAAATATATTTTATACAAATATTTTTTACTGATATATCATTACGTAAATTCAGCATATTTGTCTATATGACACTACTATCGCGACGTTCAATACCATATAAGTTTATCGCATTATTTCAAACCGTTTATCGTCAGTTGTTTAATAATTTTTATCTACATATTTTGATCTAAAATAAAATATTATAAATTAAATTAATTTAAAAAAATAAAAATTAAAATAATTATTTAGTCAAATATTAGTGATATTTTTTAACATTAGACTTAATATATATTAGAGAGATTATTACAGGTATTAATCAGCTCGTCCTGAATTCATCAGTGTGTCTGTCTCTTACAGACACTTCATTGACAACTGCTATTTATTACGAGTGGGCATTAAATGAGACCCTGCTTTGTCCCTTTCCCGGTTTAAAATCAAATCAAACTTCTGAAAATTTCAAACAAACAATTCACCATTTGACCCAATTGATTTCCAAAGTACAAACCAAACAGTAAAAACAAAACAAAATGGAAGAAAGTTTTGCCTTCACTTTTCTTTGATTTACAAACCTGGGTTTTGTATTTTCCCAGGAAAAAATCTTCAAAAGGGCATTACATGAGTAGTCTTAGTATCATAACTTGATAAACAAAATTTAGAGTTCACCCGGAAAATCTTTAGTAAATCAGCCGACATTTGTCTCACCGCCGGCGAACAATTGCTCTGCATCAGCAACAAGAACTTGGTCATCCCATTGCTGCCAACCACCGCTTCTCTACATTTCCCGTCTCTAAACAAATAACAACCGCTCCAAAGTATCGCCACCGCATGCTCCGTCGCATTGCTCGATACTTTCAGCACTTTATCAACAATCCTTTGTAACAACACCGAATCACGCCATATCTCTACCCTCCCTTCTTTGCAAGTCGACAAGGCTTCCAACAGCTTCAGTGACTTCTCCGTTATCGAAATGGTGGTGTTTGGTTGGGATAAAAGGTTCTTTAATTCCGGGATTGTTCGATGTTGGATTACCTTGTTTTTTATCCGTTTTGGCGTTGTGATTGCGATCAAACAAGATAAGCTCGCTTCGATCAATCTTGGGTTCTTTTCTTTCCTTAATGATTTCACCAATTCTGGGATTAATCCCTCTTTTTGAGCTATTTTGAGCTTGGATTCTCCATCGACCGCCAAGGACTCCAGTAATCGAACCGCTTGGATTTGTGAATCTGAATTTCCTCTTTGTAAACCCAGAAGAATCGTCGACAAAAAATTCGTTTCCAACAATGGTGTCTTATCAGAAATTTTACTTAACATCAAATCTAAAAGCTTAACCACTTGTTCAACTACTTCAATGCCGGATTCCGCATTCGTCATTAAATCGAACACCTTGTTGGGAAACCCGTCGATTCTCGCGAGGAATTCGCGATTTTCCGTTGATTCTCTTGCGAAGTGAAGGATCTTCGTCAACGATGAAATGCAATTGTTCTTGTCAAGGTGTTTGACCAATAATTTGACCTGATTTTGAGAACGAACGGCAACTGTACTGGGGCACGATTCGGAATCGAGTTGACGGCGAGCGACTGAGTCGAACCAGATCTGGATGAGACGTTGTAAATTCCGGTTCGGGACAAGCTCTTTGGTTTTGAGAACTTGCATTGTGGCCGGACAGGTGTTGTTGCCATCGTCTAGCCACTTTTGGATGCTGGTTCGGTCATATGTTACGCCCGTGCACAAGCTCACTGGGGATTTCATCAGATCCAACGATATCGGACACCGAAAAAAGCTTGGAACCGCAATGTATAAATCGTCTCTTCCCATCTTTTATCTTGTTTGGACAGCGAGAAAATGAGATAAAAACGAAAGTTTCAGAAAAAGAGAAATGGTGGGAGAAGTGGAAGGGAAAGGTTGAGGTTTAAAGAAGATTGAGAAATAGTCAAAGCCGTGAGGTTGTCAAACAATTTGAAGAGGGGACTTCTATTTGGGTTCTATATTCTGAGATTAATTGATTATAAATTCATATTTTTCTAAATTATAAAAAGCAATGAATTAGATGTATAAAACAATATTTGTTATCATATTTTTCGTATTTAATACAAGTTTTATCGAATAAAGAGAAATTAATATTTTATATTCACTTCTTTCTCGATGTAGGCTTTGCTAAACTGAACCTTACATACCATTAATTTAGTATTGTTATTTATAAATTAATAATTTAAGGCTTGTTTTTTCATGTAATGTATTATTTTTATTGAATAAAGAAAACTTAATACATCAATTAAACTTTTTTCTTTAGATAGGGTTTGTTTAACTAAACCCTATAACCATGAGTTAAGTATTATTATTTATATAAGTAAATTATGTTAATGGTCATCTAACTTTCAGGACGTTTGTAGTTTGGTCACTCAAATTGTGTGTTAAAAATTTGTAAGGGAAAAAGTAACAATGTGAGATCAACATAAAATAAGACACACAATGTTCGATTTTGCCTACTTTCAAGTATGAGAGAAATAATAATACACTGTGTATCTCTCTAAAATAATAATAATAATACCCTACTAGTTGCAGAGATCACAAAAATATATGTATCTCTCTAAAATAATCCTCATTAGTATTCTAAAGCTTAAGACATAATCAATATTTATAAAGTCAAATACTTTGTCACCAAGAAATCTTATTCTATTAGAAATTTTATTTAAATATAAATATTTACTTATTAGGTAAATCTAATTTTACCAAGTAGCATTCGACCGCTAGAATTACAAAAAAAAGCTTAATTTGATTATCAATTAAAATTTGAGTCATTATATAACAGTATCGTTAAAGAAAGTTTTCATTTCAGTCACTCTATCATTATATCACCGACGATGTCTGAGTCAACACCTTCCTATGTCATTTTTTAAATAAATATAAGCACTCCAATAAGATGGTAAAAAAAGAGAATATTCTTTGCTAAGGAGGAGAATCAAAGCAAGACCCCTGCTAAGGTGTCCAATGTGTGGTTACTAAACAATCCTAAGAAATATATCTCATGGTTGACAAAAAAATAGTTTTGAGCTTAATTGGTGTAGAAATTAATTATCTTTATTTTATGAAAAATATAAGGTAAAATGATCGAGATGGAAACATTCCTTAATAGTGATAACTGAAATGAAAGTTTTTCGATTTGGATAACCGAAGTACAAACACCCTAGGTGACTATTAGTGTAATTTACCCTTTTATAAAATTAATAATTTAGGATTAAGAGCATGATTATAGTGTAGCTTGGAAGCCACTATCAATAACAGCAAATAATGTTATGAATCCAATTTCTATTCATCACCAACGTCCATATAACACTATTATTAATTAATTATTAATACTATTATTAAATTATATCATAAAATATTTAAATATTAATAAAAATTTTAAAATATTTTAATAAAACGAAATGAGTTTTTTGAATTTAAAGGACCAAAGTTAGGTTGGCTCGTATTTAACAATTTTTAAGAATTTTTAATTTTACACATAAATTTAAAAATATTATTGTATATCTATTTTAAAATTTGTTTTTCACATATAATTGATATTCTATACAATAATTTTTTGAGGTTATAAATTATAATTACAAGTAATATATTGGTATGGCAACACTTAAAATTAACTAGTTATGGGTGTTCAAAATACCCGACTCAATTAATTAATAAATTCAAATATTTATCTATAAAACTAATTAACTTCAAATCATTAATTTTTGTGTTTGAATTATATATTATGAAATTTTAATTTTTATGTGTTTCCTATATGTGTGCTTTTAAATTAGGATTTAAGAAAAATAAAAAATGTGAACCAAGTACCTAGTACTCGGATTTTATAGGCCGGGTCACAGACTGAGTTTTTGATACCTTAAATTTCTGGTACCCGAATATCAACACCCTAACTAGTATAATGCATGAATAGAATTATGCATATGGTCATTATCAATCATTATATAACATAAACGAGTGAAACGGATAATAATATGGGTGTTCACTATTCAACTAAAACCAAATTAATAGACTGAAGAAATTAGTGTTTGATTAAACGGTGAGCCAATGAAGTTTGTTCGGTTGGAGAATAGTTAAAGATTTTTTTTAAATCCGATCATCGATTAATTAGATTTGAAAATAATTAATTAACTTAATTAACCCAAATACTCGAAAACATTAAATATTAAATTTATATTACATACATACAGGATAAACTGCTGTAATGAGCATTTTCGTTTTATAAGTGTTTACTTTTGCTCACATAATTTAAAAAAGTAACAATTTAGTCACTTACGTTATTGTTTTATAATATTTTGGTCACTTACGTTATCATTTTATAATATTTTGGTCACTTACGTTATCAAATATGACTACTAAAAAACCCAAAGTCTTGTTAGTTTACTACAATTTTTTTATTAAGGGAAAGTGAAAGTAGTTAGATTGGGTGTTGATGAAAAGCACGTGAAAGTCAACAGTTTTATACCAAATTCATAATTTCAATGATCACCATTTACTAGTGGGCGTGGGCATGGAGGTTCCTCTTTTTCAGCATCAATCCATGGATTCTCTCAAACAAAACCTTTTTTTTTTTAAAAAAAAAAGACAAATAAAGTTGAAACAATTCATTTAGCATGCGGGTTATCATGTCTTAACTAATAATTGTAGGGTTTGGTAAATATCATCAAATGTTTTTTTTTTAATTTCCTTTTCTGTCAAAAAGAGAAAGAGAGAGAGTAGGTTTCTCTTTGGTTATTCAACTGATAATCACAAACGTGTACATTGGATATAATTGATTGTATCTCAATCGTTAAGGAGCATTTTCTTAATTATGCTATCTACGGTTAGGATTTGGTTTGATTTAAATAATTGCACCTTTTTTTAACCACCTGTTTCAATCTACTAGTGCCTAATTCAGGTCGAATTATGCATAGCCCATTATGGGGCGACGTTCTTAATCTAGTTTTCTTCACTCACAACACTGAGATTCAAACCCCTGATGTTATTCAAGAAATCTAGTAGCTCATCTCACTAAACAAGCTGTTTATTTGTAGTAATCACACTTTTTAATAAATAATAATTGACCCTACTTGGTGGTACCTTTCATAGGTCAATTTTTAATTGAATGATAAAAATCAAATTCAAAACAAACCCACTAATTTAAAATTTCATTATAGGTTTTATGACTTTATGTATAGGAATTATATCATAAAGGTATATTAACCTATAATGGTTTTATGATTTAATCCCTTCAAGATTGTAAAATCTTAAATTTAATACAAAATTAAAATTTTATTTTCATATCTTAAACCTTTTAATCAATTTTATCCCCAAATTCCTTTTCAGGTTTTGTCCTTGAGTTGTGCTGCCATCATCATCCAGTGCTAATTTATATGATATGAATTAAAAAGCATGTCAAAACTTATACAAGTATACGATCACGTTCCCAAGTGTACCAGTGACTGCAATATCCCAGATATAATAAACCAGGACGAAAAGCATCTGTCTTTCAGCACGTGGACCTTGCTTCTGAAAACACCATAGGATTTCATTGAAATCACTGGCACACAAAGACGACATAGAAGCCAACTCATGCAACAGATTCCTTGCATTTTGCCAATACATTGTCACGAATACAGACATCAATTGGATGTCATAAAGTAATTAAGATCAATGTCATGTTTCCAAAACAATCAACCCCGACATGGACAGCAAAACAATACGCATATCCAAGTCGTGAGCGAAGCCAATGAACCTTAGATTCTTGTAGCTCTTTCTACCTAAGAACCAAGACATTAGGAGCTTCCATATTCACTAGATGAATGATGAATGATGCATTTAGGGGATTATCTTTGGTTCATTCCAGGATCCTGGGTTTCGAAACCCATTCCTCTGCAAATTTCGAAACCTTTAAATTGTCAAATTCCGGTAACCATTTCGGTTTTGATATCAAACTTTGAGTTTCGAAACACAGGACAAGATTTTAAAATCAGGTGGCAGATTTCGATACCTAACGTTATAAAATTTGATAAATGATGTTTTTAGGCAAATTTTATGACTTGTAATGCAATTTTGTACCTATCTTTTATATGTATGATTTTTTAATCCTCAAATATTTTTTTGATTAAATAATCCTCAAATATTGATCGGTGTAGACTTGTATGATCGAATGTTTGCTTTAATTTTGAAATTGGCGCATAATTTTTATGATTAAGGCATTAAATATGATAGTTTTAAAGTAAAATAAGACCACATTGTTAGAGGAGATAGCCACAAATCTTGAACATGAACCATGAAATTCACATATATTTTACCAAGAAAATAAATTAAGACCCTAATTTAATGCCTTAATCATAAAAGTTATGCCCCAATGGGTTTTAAGTAAATTAAGAGTATAATTATTATTTGGATGGTCAATATTGATAATTAAAACTATTTTTTGTTATGTTTTATTTTGATCTGATTTTCAGCATTTTATTTAATTTAATGTTAAAACTAAGGTAATAAGAGATTTAATACTAAATTACTAATCATTGATTAATAATACATTTACGTGTCATTTATCTAACATGATATTGAATATTAAAGATAATAAGAATTTTATTCTTTACCATTAATAATAATTAATTATCATCCATCAAACTTAATATCGAATATGAGCATACACATCTGGTCGGTTGGTCAAGCTGTTTATCTTTGTTCCCTCACATTCCCTTAGATCATCGATTTTATACCCGCTAAGAGCACTCCACTTTTTTCTCCTAGAGTCCCCAATTCTCATTACTCTAGGTAGAACTAAGATTAAATTTATAATTTGTCAAAAAAAACTTAATATTGAATATAAAATGAGGAAATTTGTATCGGATGGAACACAACCATGTACAAAGGATCTATTTGTTTAACTGAATAAAGATGTTGAAAGATTTTTGAAAAATAACTACGAGAAATTATTATTTTTTGTTTGGATGATGTTATGTAAATTATTTTTCATTGTTTGATAAAATTTTTAGAAATTATTTATTATAAATACAAAATATAATAAATATTAATTATTATAAAAAACTTAATATTATTATTTTTTAAATATTACAATAAATTTTGTCCGATATTATTTTTATGATTTTTATTATTATATTATTTTTGCAATTTTAGAGAGAAAAATATTAGGACTAGTATATTTTATTAAAATAATAAATATTATTAGTTATATTACTTATTTATTAAAATATGAGTATTATATTATATTATTAATAAATATAATTTAAATATTTTTTAAAAAATAATAGAATATTATATTAGTACTAAATACAAAAATATTATTATTATTATATTATTTTAAAATATTATAATGATTAGTAAATAATAATTTCATTAATATAATAGTTATGAAATTGTTTTTTACGATTCTTTGAATTTGAAATATTACAAATTGTATTTAATATTGAATAATGATATTTTCAATAAATAATAAGTAATTTTATGAGAAATAATAATTAGTATTATTATATTAATTACTTATTATCTATTATTGAAATAAAAACATAATATTATACATTATTATAATATAAAATTAAAGCATTATATTTTATTATTAAAAATGATTAATAAATATATTTTAATTTATTAAAATATTTTAGAAATGATACTAAACATTATATTAGTATTAAATATATAAAAATAATATTATTTTGGGTGTTTATACTATTAAGTGAAAAGTTGAAATTATGTATTATTGAAATTCAGACGATAAAATATTTTCATAATTAATAAAAGAAATAATTATAATAAAATATAATTAATAAAAAATGACTTAATTTTTTTCATTGCATTTTTTATAGTCTTTTTCTATTTTTTATTCTTTTCTCAACTCTCAACATTTTTATTAAAAATTTATAATTATATTGATAACAGCGTGTTGAACAAGTATAATTCGATCATAGATAAATAGATTTTTTATCTCAGCTTACAAGTTTGGCATTTTACTTCATTCAAATAATGGGTTCTTTGTACAAAATTTATAGTGATATAATAAGTTTTTTATTATAATTGCATTAAAACAAAAAATGGATAACAATAGAATGAATAAGACAGAAGGCGTTTCCAAAAAATCATGCCATTAATACATTGATCGAGAAAAGTATTACATTGACCAAATTAATTTTATGCCAACCAAACATCAGAAAATGAAAGAAAATATTTTCGTAAAATAAATTATATGAAAAAATAGACTCTAAATAATTACTCCTTTCATCCCATTAAATTTATCATTTATTATTTTTTTTAAAAGTAATTTTTAAAATTTTGATCATATTTATTTCATATATTTTAATTAATTAAATTTTATAAAATATATATTCAAAAATTACTTGATTGGAGATTCATTAATTGGCCGAGTGGTCAAGAATTTTGTCAAAAACCTATTTTCTTTTTATATAGAGCAAGAATTGAATTTTGTTGACCACGTCTATAATGGATTGACAAAAGAATAACATCGGAAATCTTGATTGATATTAAATATAGCACTTAAGGTTTCATCATTTTCTTAAATAAAAAAAGTTACTTTTAAATATAGCATTTAATTAGGGCGGATTTTAGTAACAGAATTTGAGAGTCTACTTAATATTTTCAAAAAAATTGAACGTCTTGAATTATTATTTTTAACTATAAAGGGTTTAATTTATTTTTTAAAGAAATTTAGGATTTAACTTGTTTTTTTTAAAAAAATAATACTTAATAACTAATCTCAAAGTACGATTGAGTAATTTATAGAACATTTATTTTTTATAATTTTCCACTTAATTGATGTATGCAAGGATGGACCGAGGGAGTGCCGGTCGTCCCTTCTAAAAATTTAAAATTCATATATGATTTAAAAATTATGTATGTATCTTTTATTAAAAATTTATTTTTATCCTATAAAATTTTATAAGTTCGCCCTCTAATATAAAGTCCTGAGTCTTTCCTGGATATATGATTAGTTTATGACACCATTTTAATTGAGTGTTGTGTACATATTATATATATTGAATATGTAAACTAAACATTTTCATTCTTCTTCATAGGGTTTTTATCACATTTGAACTTATACTAAATTTGATAATTCATATATTTTTTGTTGGGTTGCGGTCATGTTTTAAGTATTTATTGTTTTATAATTTTAATATATAAAATGATTCATATAATATAAATTTTAAAATATTTATATACCCATATAGTTTTTTTTTTTCATGTAATGTTCATCTCACTTTAATTTCTCTATATCTTTCACATGCCATGTCTATATTGAACAAAAATTTTATTTTTTTTGGTATCCTTTTTATGTCCAACACTATAAAAAAATTAAATTCAAGTTATAATTTTAAATTCTAGATTTTAAATCATAAAAATACATTCTACCCACAATTCTTTAAACTATAATCCTAAACCTCAAACTCTAAATTTTAAATTTATTTTTTAGTGTGAGAGCATAAATAGGGGTGTCAAAAAAGGACATGATTTCTATTCATCTATATTACCAAATATCAAAATGAAACGTTCGAGATTATATATGGTTATATTTTAATACACAAACATGTGTAAAAAATTACACAACCCTTCCTTAAAATTTAAATTTCTAAAACTAAAACCATAAATCCTAAACCCTATAATCTAAATTCTACCTCCTAAACCTCTAAACTAACACCCCAAACCCTAACTTTAACAATCTTGTATATTAAAGTTTTATCTATCTATCTATCTATTTGGGGCTAAGATTCACTTACACTAAATAAAATTTAATTGATTTTACATTAATTTTTTACCATTGAATGAGTGATATATATATGATATAAAGTTCTCAACTCTTTGTTGCTTCTAGATATATTAATTCTTCTACTACCACCAATGCAAAGCATTTGATTTCCTTCTTAAAGTATCATCTTTTTCTCTTTCTGTCCACCGCATTACATAAAGCAAAGAAACAATATCCCCATGCCTCAATCTCTTTTACCTTGCATCGGATTTGCTTCAATTTCTCTCTCTCGCCACCTTTTGTTCATCAAAACCCTCCAGAAAAATAAAACTCCAGGACCCTATCAGTTCACACCATTGCTCTACATCTCCTTAATCAGTTAGCATGATGGTTCAATGTGGTCGGCAACTTGTTCTACTTCTCTGGATTTTCTTAATCTTCAGCTTCCTTGTTTGCTTTTGCGGTGGTTCAAGAAGCACCAAGGCTTTCAGAATCCACCCAAAATCTCAGTACACTGGCCATTTCCTAGGGTTCTTACCTAGACATTTCCCTATTCCAGCTTCTGTTCCTTCAAGGAAACATAATGAGCTTGGCTTACAAACTTGGATGTCTCCCTGAAGATCAACTTAGAAACTATTCCTCATAACCGCAAAAATAGGTGATTATGACCTTTTTTTTCTCTTTTCCGGGGTTTCGTTTTCAATTTTCTGCAAAAATAGTTGGTGACATTGTTCGTCCAAAGTTGTTTTGGAGTGGGTATCTGATGTAGAAATATACAAAACTAATAGCATAGTCTTTTCATTCTCATTCTGTAAAATATGCGACTCTCTATTTGATACTTAACACTTCATTCTAATGATGATTATCACGTCATTAGACATTCTGATTATATTTATAATTTTGACAATAAAACAAATTATTTTTTTAGCCATTTGATAAGGCACATACATTTTGCACAAATCGTTCGAATCCGAATTGAATTTTGAATTTTGTTGACGATAATATTCAAATGGATAGCCACGAATCTCATAAATGATTCGTTAAATAAATATATTAAATAAAAAACAAAATAAATGAATAATTTTTTTTGATTAAGTAGAGAGATATTTCAAGGTAAATACCGAAATTTCGACTTATACAAGATGATACAATATAAGCATCATTGACCACTCGGTTAATTAGTAGATCTCAACCGGACATGATGTAATCTTATTTTTATTTATTAATAATAATTTATATGACTATTTTTTTCGCTATTTAAGTTTAGAGGGGTTTTAATTGAGGCTCAATCACCTTAAAAAAAATAACTAGTGGATCTCAAATTAATTGGATAATTAGATATGTAAATAAATCTAATTTGTGATTCTAAGGGCAAGTCTAGGAATATGTCTTGCTGCCTTGATCTTGGTTGGTTCAACAGCTAATGACTGTTTTTAACTCTTTTTTTAAGAAAAAAAAACTTATTACCAGATATTATCGGTGGAAAGACAAATTTCACAAACAGTATTAGAATTACGATATATGTCTCTTCAATTAATTTTTTAAGAATAATTATGTAATTTAGTCATGGATTTTTTTTAATTTTCTAAAAATTTAATATAATTCAAATCATTTTTAACACAGTTTTCAAAAGGTTAAGGGTGCAAGAAGCCCTTAATTTTTTAAAAAAGAATCAATTAAGTTCATAAATATTTTTTGTACTCAATTAAGCCCGTGAACCAATAAATTGAATCTATTAATCCTTTGGCCAATTTTGACCATTAAATCTTAACAGATTTTTTATTAAATATTATTGTCACGTGATAAAATATAGTTCTAATAAAAAATGCTCAGAGACTTAATTGGACATTTATATTTTTTTAAAAATGTTTTTTATATTTTTATAATATTTTTAGAATTTTTGGGACATTTAAAAAAATTAAATAAAATAAAAAATTATAAAAATGTCAAATGACAACGTTATGGTATGACGCATTACATTAACTAATAAAAATGTTAGATTCAATAATCAATGTTGATTAAAAAGATTAAGTGATTTAATTTGTTGGTTTAATAACTTAATTAGCTGTAAAATAATTTAAAATTTTAATTAATTCTTTTTTCAAAAGTTCAAAACGTTATTACCTTAATTATTTTTAAAAATTTTTTACTTTAATTTTTGAACTTTTACCTCGATTCCACAACCAAAATTTTTAGCTTCCAATTACCTCTTTGATTTTATTAATGTTCCCCAAGCTTACAAGATAGTTTGAACATTTTGTAGTTTTTCTTTTCCACTAATAATGTTTAAGAAATAAAAAGAATCAGAAATAGTTCGATGGAAAATAAAAATATATATGTTATTTATGAATTTTGAAAAATATGTTTAAAAATATAGTTTTTAATGATAAGAATGTTTTATTTTCTCGCTTACAGTATTAAAAGCATGAAAAATTTTAAAATGTACGACGAACACCGCTGAACACCACTAACGTTAAACACCGCTAAACATCATTAAATTAATTATTAAAAATTAAAAATTTCAAGGATTCAACATACAATTAATAATTATTTTTAAAAAAATCAATTAAATTATTTTCCATATATATTAAAATTTTGAATTTCTTTTTTAATAAGGATAAACTACATATTTAGTACCTCACATATTTTTATATTTCTATTTTGATACCCAAACTAATTTTTTAGTAAAATGATATATAACATTACGTATTATTTCTATTTTAGTACTCTGGTTGTTAATTTTTTTTTTAAGACCAGAATGTAATAGTGCCACATTTATAACCAACATTACTTTCAAACCATGTAAAGCATAAATCAAATTACCACTTTATAATCTTAAGATTCTCCGAGCTTAAAGAAATCTAAGTCCACAAAAAGAAATTAGAGAAATACTCCAAGCAGACTATCGTAATTGATAAGTCTTACAACCCAAACTTCATATTCTTATGACAAGTAATCCAACCTTAGTCGAATAGACTGAATCTCATATTGTCATCAAACTCTTTTTCGGGCTCTGTTTTTTTCTCCTCTACCGCAACAGCGACAGCAGGAGCTGCACCTGCTTCAGCATCAACAAGGGCAACAGCAACTGCAAACTTACTTGGATCCGCAAGGCACTCCTTCACTTTATCAGCCTGAGAGAAAGAATACTTCGTTGCAATTGTAACAGACAAGACATTCTTGTATCCTTAATGTTAAAAATAAACAAAAACAGTGATGTTGTTTGGTCAAAAAATAATTTTAGTTCTTAAAACTTATACAATTTATTAATTTAGTCCAAAATATTATCATACTATTTTTACTTTTTGGATTAAAAATATAAATTTATTCTTTCTTCTTTTTCTATTCGAAATATGAAAAACTAGGTATTGAATATTTTCTTCATTGTCACTATAGTCTCCTACAAATTTTTATCCATTACTTTTTTTAATTCCTCCAAAAATAATATCGACTTTAATAACAACAACAACAAAACAAAGTATGAAAAAATAAAAATCAATTAAAACCTACAAAAGCAAAAAGCGCAAAAAATAATATTCACCGTGTTGTCATAGCCGATTCCTATTATATATTTTTAAAATACTAATTATCTGTCATTTTTAATTTCATCGATTTTTAAATGGCAATTTGTGTGGAAGTTTGGATTTTTAATGAGTTTTTTTGTGCTTTTTTTGTATTTGTTTCTATTGAATCATGTGTAAGGATTTTCATTATATATTTTTAAAATACTAATTATCTATTCAACATAGATAGGTTTCATCTGTTTTGGCTTTGATGCATATAATTTTGTCCCTTTTAAGTGATATTTGTTTGGTTGCAGAATATAGCTACAGAAGCACTGAAATATAGGGTTGGTAAAGTTTTTAATGTCCACTTGACTGTAATGCACCGAGTGGACAGTGAGGGGAACAATGCCAATTCTAACCGACCACGTAAAGGTGGAGTGGTTTATGTTTTGTTGTTGTTAATGTTATATTTTTCCTCCAATTCTTTCATTACTTTCCCTCTTTTAATCCAAAAATTAAAAATGAGGTTTAAATTGGTAATATTTTGGACTAAATTGATATATTGTATAAGTTTTAGGGACTAAAATTATTATTTTATCAAGCAAATGTTTCCGTTTATTTTTAACATTCAGAGTACTAAAATAGAAACAATACGTAACGTTAGGTACCATTTTGCTAAAAATTAAGTTGGGTACCAAAATAGAAATACGAAAATAGGTGAAGCACTAAATATGTGTTTACCCTTATTAAAAATTCAAAAATTTAATATATATGAAAAATAATTTAGTTTAGTTTTTAAAATAATTATTAATTGTATGTTGAGTCCTTAAAATTTTTAATCTTTATTAATTAATTTAATGGTGTGCATCGGTGTTCAAAGATTAGTGGTGTTGTGGTGGGTGTTGTTCACGACGTGGTAGACTCATCCTAAAAGCATTATATTATTGTGATAGAAAATTATATTTTAATTAAATTCAAATAAAAGTTAAACCATAAATCCTAAACCCTATAATCTAAATTCTACCTCCTAAACCTCTAAACTAACACCCCAAACCCTAACTTTAACAATCTTGTATATTAAAGTTTTATCTATCTATCTATCTATTTGGGGCTAAGATTCACTTACACTAAATAAAATTTAATTGATTTTACATTAATTTTTTACCATTGAATGAGTGATATATATATGATATAAAGTTCTCAACTCTTTGTTGCTTCTAGATATATTAATTCTTCTACTACCACCAATGCAAAGCATTTGATTTCCTTCTTAAAGTATCATCTTTTTCTCTTTCTGTCCACCGCATTACATAAAGCAAAGAAACAATATCCCCATGCCTCAATCTCTTTTACCTTGCATCGGATTTGCTTCAATTTCTCTCTCTCGCCACCTTTTGTTCATCAAAACCCTCCAGAAAAATAAAACTCCAGGACCCTATCAGTTCACACCATTGCTCTACATCTCCTTAATCAGTTAGCATGATGGTTCAATGTGGTCGGCAACTTGTTCTACTTCTCTGGATTTTCTTAATCTTCAGCTTCCTTGTTTGCTTTTGCGGTGGTTCAAGAAGCACCAAGGCTTTCAGAATCCACCCAAAATCTCAGTACACTGGCCATTTCCTAGGGTTCTTACCTAGACATTTCCCTATTCCAGCTTCTGTTCCTTCAAGGAAACATAATGAGCTTGGCTTACAAACTTGGATGTCTCCCTGAAGATCAACTTAGAAACTATTCCTCATAACCGCAAAAATAGGTGATTATGACCTTTTTTTTCTCTTTTCCGGGGTTTCGTTTTCAATTTTCTGCAAAAATAGTTGGTGACATTGTTCGTCCAAAGTTGTTTTGGAGTGGGTATCTGATGTAGAAATATACAAAACTAATAGCATAGTCTTTTCATTCTCATTCTGTAAAATATGCGACTCTCTATTTGATACTTAACACTTCATTCTAATGATGATTATCACGTCATTAGACATTCTGATTATATTTATAATTTTGACAATAAAACAAATTATTTTTTTAGCCATTTGATAAGGCACATACATTTTGCACAAATCGTTCGAATCCGAATTGAATTTTGAATTTTGTTTGATAATATTCAAATGGATAGCCACGAATCTCATAAATGATTCGTTAAATAAATATATTAAATAAAAAACAAAATAAATGAATAATTTTTTTGATTAAGTAGAGAGATATTTCAAGGTAAATACCAAATTTCGACTTATACAAGATGATACAATATAAGCATCATTGACCACTCGGTTAATTAGTAGATCTCAACCGGACATGATGTAATCTTATTTTTATTTATTAATAATAATTTATATGACTATTTTTTTCGCTATTTAAGTTTAGAGGGGTTTTAATTGAGGCTCAATCACCTTAAAAAAAATAACTAGTGGATCTCAAATTAATTGGATAATTAGATATGTAAATAAATCTAATTTGTGATTCTAAGGGCAAGTCTAGGAATATGTCTTGCTGCCTTGATCTTGGTTGGTTCAACAGCTAATGACTGTTTTTAACTCTTTTTTTAAGAAAAAAAAACTTATTACCAGATATTATCGGTGGAAAGACAAATTTCACAAACAGTATTAGAATTACGATATATGTCTCTTCAATTAATTTTTTAAGAATAATTATGTAATTTAGTCATGGATTTTTTTTAATTTTCTAAAAATTTAATATAATTCAAATCATTTTTAACACAGTTTTCAAAAGGTTAAGGGTGCAAGAAGCCCTTAATTTTTTAAAAAAGAATCAATTAAGTTCATAAATATTTTTTGTACTCAATTAAGCCCGTGAACCAATAAATTGAATCTATTAATCCTTTGGCCAATTTTGACCATTAAATCTTAACAGATTTTTTATTAAATATTATTGTCACGTGATAAAATATAGTTCTAATAAAAAATGCTCAGAGACTTAATTGGACATTTATATTTTTTTAAAAATGTTTTTTATATTTTTATAATATTTTTAGAATTTTTGGGACATTTAAAAAAATTAAATAAAATAAAAAATTATAAAAATGTCAAATGACAACGTTATGGTACGACGCATTACATTAACTAATAAAAAATGTTAGATTCAATAATCAATGTTGATTAAAAAGATTAAGTGATTTAATTTGTTGGTTTAATAACTTAATTAGCTGTAAAATAATTTAAAATTTTAATTAATTCTTTTTTCAAAAGTTCAAAACGTTATTACCTTAATTATTTTTAAAAATTTTTTACTTTAATTTTTGAACTTTTACCTCGATTCCACAACCAAAATTTTTAGCTTCCAATTACCTCTTTGATTTTATTAATGTTCCCCAAGCTTACAAGATAGTTTGAACATTTTGTAGTTTTTCTTTTCCACTAATAATGTTTAAGAAATAAAAAGAATCAGAAATAGTTCGATGGAAAATAAAAATATATATGTTATTTATGAATTTTGAAAAATATGTTTAAAAATATAGTTTTTAATGATAAGAATGTTTTATTTTCTCGCTTACAGTATTAAAAGCATGAAAAATTTTAAAATGTACGACTTTAATTTAACACGCTGAACACCACTAACGTTAAACACCGCTAAACATCATTAAATTAATTATTAAAAATTAAAAATTTCAAGGATTCAACATACAATTAATAATTATTTTTAAAAAATCAATTAAATTATTTTCCATATATATTAAAATTTTGAATTTCTTTTTTTTAATAAGGATAAACTACATATTTAGTACCTCACATATTTTTATATTTCTATTTTGATACCCAAACTAATTTTTTAGTAAAATGATATATAACATTACGTATTATTTCTATTTTAGTACTGGTTGTTAATTTTTTTTTTAAGACCAGAATGTAATAGTGCCACATTTATAACCAACATTACTTTCAAACCATGTAAAGCATAAATCAAATTACCACTTTATAATCTTAAGATTCTCCGAGCTTAAAGAAATCTAAGTCCACAAAAAGAAATTAGAGAAATACTCCAAGCAGACTATCGTAATTGATAAGTCTTACAACCCAAACTTCATATTCTTATGACAAGTAATCCAACCTTAGTCGAATAGACTGAATCTCATATTGTCATCAAACTCTTTTTCGGGCTCTGTTTTTTTCTCCTCTACCGCAACAGCGACAGCAGGAGCTGCACCTGCTTCAGCATCAACAAGGGCAACAGCAACTGCAAACTTACTTGGATCCGCAAGGCACTCCTTCACTTTATCAGCCTGAGAGAAAGAATACTTCGTTGCAATTGTAACAGACAAGACATTCTTGTATCCTTAATGTTAAAAATAAACAAAAACAGTGATGTTGTTTGGTCAAAAAATAATTTTAGTTCTTAAAACTTATACAATTTATTAATTTAGTCCAAAATATTATCATACTATTTTTACTTTTTGGATTAAAAATATAAATTTATTCTTTCTTCTTTTTCTATTCGAAATATGAAAAACTAGGTATTGAATATTTTCTTCATTGTCACTATAGTCTCCTACAAATTTTTATCCATTACTTTTTTTAATTCCTCCAAAAATAATATCGACTTTAATAACAACAACAACAAAACAAAGTATGAAAAAATAAAAATCAATTAAAACCTACAAAAGCAAAAAGCGCAAAAAAAATAATATTCACCGTGTTGTCATAGCTTGATTCCTATTATATATTTTTAAAATACTAATTATCTGTCATTTTTAATTTCATCGATTTTTAAATGGCAATTTGTGTGGAAGTTTGGATTTTTAATGAGTTTTTTTGTGCTTTTTTTGTATTTGTTTCTATTGAATCATGTGTAAGGATTTTCATTATATATTTTTAAAATACTAATTATCTATTCAACATAGATAGGTTTCATCTGTTTTGGCTTTGATGCATATAATTTTGTCCCTTTTAAGTGATATTTGTTTGGTTGCAGAATATAGCTACAGAAGCACTGAAATATAGGGTTGGTAAAGTTTTTAATGTCCACTTGACTGTAATGCACCGAGTGGACAGTGAGGGGAACAATGCCAATTCTAACCGACCACGTAAAGGTGGAGTGGTTTATGTTTTGTTGTTGTTAATGTTATATTTTTCCTCCAATTCTTTCATTACTTTCCCTCTTTTAATCCAAAAATTAAAAATGAGGTTTAAATTGGTAATATTTTGGACTAAATTGATATATTGTATAAGTTTTAGGGACTAAAATTATTATTTTATCAAGCAAATGTTTCCGTTTATTTTTAACATTCAGAGTACTAAAATAGAAACAATACGTAACGTTAGGTACCATTTTGCTAAAAATTAAGTTGGGTACCAAAATAGAAATACGAAAATAGGTGAAGCACTAAATATGTGTTTACCCTTATTAAAAATTCAAAAATTTAATATATATGAAAAATAATTTAGTTTAGTTTTTAAAATAATTATTAATTGTATGTTGAGTCCTTAAAATTTTTAATCTTTATTAATTAATTTAATGGTGTGCATCGGTGTTCAGCATTAGTGGTGTTCAGCGGTGTTCGTCGCACGTGGTAGACTCATCCTAAAAGCATTATATTATTGTGATAGAAAATTATATTTTAATTAAATTCAAATAAAAGTTATTAATTAAAATATTTATATTCAATACACGAGTGATGAAAGCAAAAAGTTTCTGTAAGAGCCTTGATTTTAGGGGTTAAGGTTAGATTTTAGGGTTTAGGGTTAGAGGTTTAGAATTTAATGGTCGTGGTTAGAATTTATGGTTTAGCGGTTAGGGTTTATAGTTTAGTGCAATATGGTTAGGGATTTATATTTTAACCTATAAACCCTAAGTTATAACCCCAATTTTTAAATTTTAACTACAACCCATCCATTCTAAACCACTAAACTTAAAACCCTAACATTTAAACCCTAAACTCCAAAACCAAGACACTTGTGAAAACTTTTTGTTTCCAACGCCCGTGTATTGAATAATTACCCTTAATTAAATGATAATTCTAAACTAATAGGGATATTTGCAATTTTTATTGAAAAATTATATATATATATATAATTGAGATTAACAGTAGGAAATGTGAAGATTATCCCATAGAAAAAATAGATAAGGAAACAATCTTAGTCATTTATTACCATCATCTAACGGTTCAAAAAGAGTGTAAAAGTAATTGATATAGGGATAAGATCCTCTTACATTATGTAAAACTTGATCGTTGGATGAAGGTAGATGGATGAAAATAATCTTAGCCATTTATATGTATGGGTTAGGATCCACGTACACAGTGTAAAACTCAATTACTTTTACATCTTTTTTGGACCGTTGGATGAGGACAGTAAATGGCTAAGATTATTTCATTGTCTATTTTTTCCATGTGATAATCTTTACATTTTCTACTGTTAATCTCATCCGCCTATTTACCTTCATCCAACGGTCCAAAAAATATAAAATTTCAAATTTTATATAGTGTTCGAGGATCCTATATATACATATATAGGAAAATACTTTTGATACACAAGCTTTTTAATTTTAGGGTTTAGGGTTTAGTGTGTAGGGTATAGAATTTAAGGTTTATAGTTAGAATTTAGAGTTTAGGGTTTAAAGTTTAGGTTTTAGGGAGCTAGTGTTTGGGATTTAAATTTTAAATTTTATAGAAGGGTTGTGTAATTTTTTTATACAGCTTGTGTATCAAAATATAACTTATATATATATATATATGTATATATGTACGCACAAGTATTTCTATGATTAACATAATATGCCAATGAATTTCCACGAGGTATAATGATGAAAGATGTGGAGTAACTTAATAATACAAGGGGAAGCAACAAATTGGCCTAGTCATCAAATACGATAAAGTTGTATTTTAATTTATATTGTGTCAAAAAAATTATATAACTCTCCATTTAAAATATAATAATTTAAAATTTTAATACTAAATTTATAAATTTTAACCATAAATCATAAATTTTAAATTAAATAATTTAAACTCTTAAACTATAAGTCTAAAATTAACAAACTTGTATAAACTTTAATTTACGCAAACTTACTTGTCAAGTATTTTCCATTATAAATATAAATAGTAAAATGGATTATTAAATTTTACTTGAAGAGCCTGGCCAAAATAAATAAAAGACATATATCATGATTTTTTTTGAATAGTCTAAAGGTGATTACAAGATAATATCTGTTTATACATATTTTTAACCTTTTGACAATGTGCATACACCTTTTACACAGAGCGATTTGAACTCGTGTCTCTTAAGATGAACACTATCTAATTTTCTACTGAAACACTTATTGAGTTCATATATTATGATATTCTTGTATGCTCGTAGTTTTTAAAATTAGTATTTTTTTTTCTCGATAAAATTAAATGGGACAATTGGTGAGCACATGCATTATTTTTTAAATCAAAATGTCATATGAAGAAAACACTACAGACATGGATATCTTATTAATGATGAAAACAATTTATTTAATATCTAAATTGTTCTTTTAACTATTTATTTTAATTAATCAAATCGATTGTATATGTGATAAAATATTTCACTACTTGGACTTTCTTGGAGTTTTCTATATTTGGTTTAAATTATTTAATGCCCACAAATTACTTTTGGATTAGAAAAATGAAATTGATTATGTTAAAGAAAATCTGGGTAATCATGAACCAAAGATATTTACTTTTTTTTTTCACGTTTTGTCGTCAAAAGAGGATGAATAATGAACATTTTTACGCTAAGGTAATAAAGAAATTCTGCTTTCATTACCTGATGAATTGGCTCCCAAATTTATCCATGGTAATGGCCAATCCACTACGGGGAAATAATTCATTTTCCAAATAAAAGTCAGACCTCCATGAAAACGACACAATTGCTTAAATTATGCAAAGAAATTAATAATGATCTATCAAAGTTGTAATGCAAAGAGGTGCTAAATTTTTCAAGTAATTTTAAAATTTAAATTCTGATTTTTAAGTTGAGAGGATTGTCTATATAATACGCATATGTAGTATTCTGATTTTACGATTACATCGATAAATAAATTGCTTCTAAAACAATAATTTTTACCATGACTCAATAAGCTTAATTATTTCGTTTCATTTATTTGTTTTGCAATAATATATCTACCAGCAAAGTTAATGCATTAAAAGAATAAAACCTTTATTAAATTATTAACCTTTAGGTAGTGCTTATAAACCCATGTTTAGCGTTAAAATCGTGCCACAAGATCGAGAAAATCATACTACAAAGACTGATGGACGAAAAAACACAATAAGATGTATAAAAAAAAGAAGAATTCAAGACAAATGAGATTTTTATTGAGAATTAAAAATTAAAATAAAAATAAAAGAAATATCATCAGTGGTGGATAACTAATATAAGATTGATGCCATCGTTGACAATGTAAAAGTAAAAAAAAAAAAAAAAAACAGTCGTAGAGAAAAAAAAGACTGAAGTTTTTTTAACTTCAAACACAAAATAGTTGCCTTTTTCACAATCTGTATAACTATTCCGTGCTTACATTACTAACATCACTCGTTCCACTTTTATATTTGCATATATAGGCCTTGTTTAGTAAATTGCGTTGGAGCTAAAATTAAAAATTTGAACTAATATTAGATATTTGATCAGTCAAATCTGCTAATTTAGAGGTTTGGTGAATAACAGATTGAAGTAAAACCTCTAATTTTGAAAAAAAAAACTGTTAATATGAGCCTTTTGAAATTAGAAGTTTTGACATAAGAGTTATAAAGATCATTCTACCTTTTATAATAATAAAAAATCTTCAAATAACTTAAATTTTATCATTTTCTATTTTAATTCTTCACCCTCACGTATTTACATTGTGACATTTGTAGATTAATACTTATTGTTTTTTCTTTTCATTCTCACTCATTTCTATTTGTATTTAAATTTAATAATTAATTAAATTATATTAAAAATAATTATATAAATAATAAATTAATATATAGATCATTCAAATATGCTTAGTGATGTTATATTAAAAAAATATTTTTCATAATCAAATTAATTAAACAAGTATCAAATATAATCATGTTTTCATATGTCATTCTGTTGTTTAAATAATCAAACAGCTATTAGCTATCAGTTCATTTTATCAAACACTTTTATGCAATCTGCTAGTCAAATCAGCTAATGCAATCAGCTATATCAGCTATCATCTAATGTAATTCGCTATCAGCTATTCGCTAATTGTCAAACATTGCCTATATAATTAGAAAAGGAAAAACAAAAGGAATTTTCATCTACATTAAAAAGGTGTATAGTTTACATTAGGTTATATTTATTTCTCATTTTACATATATGATAAAAAGAGAAAGAATGGATTGTCTAAAGATTAAATTTAAAACATAGTATCGACTATAATTTAACTTTATAAAAATAATTTATAACTATCTCAAACTCGATTAACTTGTATTGACATATTGAGATTCACTAATTTGACATAGCGGTTATGGATGTTCATCTACTTCATCCCTTTGTGGGTTTGAATATCGATATTTACCTTGAAAATATTGTTGTAATACTACTTAATAAAAAACTTTTATTAGCATATTGATTGGTAATAAACTTTCATGTATTGATATATCAATACTATCTTGTAAGCAATTTTTTTATTTTTAAATAAAAAATTAAATTTATACTACTATTATTATATGTTTGATTGAGTTTACTATCACTTAACTCGTTGACGCCGGTTCAATTGTTGAAACAATCAAAATTACATTAACAAATTTTAAGTACCAAATCCGCCAAAACATGTATAATACAAGGACACATATTATACATTTACCCGGGAGCTAATTCAACCCCTCCCAAAATATTTCAGTATAATAGCATTTAAGGTCCTTTTAAGTTTAAATACTAGTCAAATAAAGTTTTTGTCCCTCTCAATTTTTAAATTTAAAGGCTTAATGGAGTATTGTCCCTCCTAATGTTTGATATAGCTCCTTCCCTGTAATTAACCATTGATACTTAGATTGTTTTGTGTTCCATGTTCCCAATAATCAATTATATAATAATAAACATCACATTGATATCATGTTAGTGACATAATATTTCATATAGTTTATGTGTAGGGCATAACGTACATATACCTGCAATTTTTTATTAATTTCTTCATTACTTTACATAGTTTGTTTTTTAATATTCATTACTTTACATAGTGAAGAGAGAGCCCAAATCATTGATGCCCAAAAATATAATGGTGATTTATATTACGTCTAATTATGAAATTTGGTCATAATTTATCTTCATGTGAATTGCATGAAATTAAAATAAAAAAAAGATAATTTTATTATATTAAATAATAATGTGCTTGGTACGAAATATAAATTTCATTTAAGTTTAATTCAATTTGGGTCAATACCGTAGGACTAAATACGTTGCTCGAGACATATAAATGAATTGTCCAAATGATTTATATCCTGTGATTGTATATGATGTACAAATCCATTAATTGGCATTATTTCTTTCATGAAAAAGAAATCATTATAAAACGCATGCCCATTTGTTAGCTAGTGGTAGAAATATAATTTTTACTTTTACTATGATTTTTTTACATGATAAGAAATGAATAGTTTTTACAATGATTATTCCATAAGATCCTTTAACGTTAATCAAAGCTCAAAAATATATTCTACCACAATTGTCTGAAAATTACAGCAATGAGTTGTTCTAAATTATAAAGGAAAATAAGTAGAAACAATGCCTACATCATTTACCCCACAATGTTAACAGTAAATACATGATGTTATAAAACCAATAGTCAATTATTTATATTTATTTTGTACAAGTAAAGCAATGAATTATCATTTAGTTGGGCTATTGATATTCCATCTTCTAGAAGATGTAGCAACATGGGTTTGGCTAGGGATGGGCTTCATGATGTCGTTACGGGCCTGAGTGATGAGGGTTTTGTTGGTCAGGTTCAGTTTGCATCCCTGCCTATTGCACTGATAGGTAGGGATGTCAAAAAAATACCCGATCTGATTTGTTTAACCATTAATGCTGTTTAAAAAATCGGATATACGGTCTATTTTTATTTTTTGGATTTAATATGGATCACAATATTATTAGTTTTAGGTTATCTAAAAATCTGAAATATCTAAAATTTTAAAATTTCATGGTATGAATCTTATTATAATTATCAATTTTATGTTTGTTATATCCCAAAATTTGATTTTTTTTACTCAAATCAATCGAATTTTTCACCCCTAATGATATAAGCCTACATATTAACAATATATATATATATATAATTCGATTTTTTTTAAACTTTTTTAAACCATTTAATTAATCTCAGTCATACAGTTTTACTATATATATATATATATACACACACACTTTTGGTCTAAACACTCACAAGTCCCAACTTAATCATCTAGTATAATTTATTGTCATAAAGAATATATTACATTATGTTGGAATTCAAAATGTGATAGTGACGAGAAATGTCAGCAATCACAAAACAACAATAACAAAGCTTATATTACATTATGTTGGAATTCAAGATTTAAATTTGTGTTTTCATTTTTACGAGGTTGATATTATTACCACCTCAACCAACCACTTTTTTGTAACAAAATGTTATTCAAATCCTTACCTTTGCCTATATATTAAAGCCCCTACTCCAAGAACCTAAAAGGAATTACCTGCTTGAAAGTCGAAACTCACAACTAAGCTTTGCCAAATTATGTCCATTTCCATTCAACTTCTTCAAGGTTTGGCCGGAAAGTTCCCTTCTAGAAGGTTGCTGCTGCACCATGCCCCATCTCTCCCGACACCGACTACAGCAGTTCCTCCAAACCAGGAAAACACCCACAATTCTTCAGATCCCTATACCCAAAACTCCGGCATCGATGCAAGCGTCATTACGTTGTTGTCGGTCCTCGTATGCGCTCTAATTTTCTCTTTAGGTTTCCATTCCATGATTAGGTGTGCGCTAAGGTGCTCAAGTTTTGTATCCTCAGAATCTGAGACTGAAACCCACACTTCAGCTGGACCGCCAAGTACCGGGGTGAAGCGAAAAACCTTAAAATCCATTCCGACTGTAAATTACTCAAATGACTTGAACCAGCTGCCTGGCTTGGACTCCGAGTGTGTCATATGTCTATCAGAGTTCACACCCGGTGACCGCCTACGGATTCTTCCAAAGTGCAACCACGGATTCCATGTCCGGTGCATCGATAAGTGGCTGAGCTGTCACTCGTCTTGCCCTAAATGCAGGCACTACCTCGTCGAAACATGTCGATAGACTATCGACCGTAGCCCCCACGTTAGTTCGTCACAACCTCCACAGGTGCAGGAAATCGTTGTGACCATATAACCGGTTGAACCTGAAGATTTGATACATGGCTATAGGTGAATTAGCTTAGTTAGCAGCAGCAAAAGAAGTGTATAGCTAAGCTGTAAACTTGTCATCAAGGAAATTAGAGATTTTAACCTTAAACTTTTCAATGTTATTTTTTAATGATGGTTATGCGAATCCAGTGAATTAGAGAGATCAATATAGCATATTTTTCATTAAGGGCGAGTTTGAAAGTCATTATAAAATTGGATTTGAATATAATACATTATATTTTAATAGTTGTAGTGTGTTTGAAAAAACTATTATAATTTGTGAGTCTCACTGAATTGAGTGTAATTGGAGGCCTCCAACTACGCTCTTGAATTCTTAGAGGTGAGGATTAATGTAATTGAGTAGCTAGATATGCTCTTCAATTTTTATGAATTTTATTAGCAGTAGTACAAACATTAGAGTATTGTTGTTGTATTAAAATTTGGATTTATATCCAATATACTGGCGGTGGAAACTTTTAGTTTTTACAAGCGCTTTAGTTTTAGGGTTTAAGGACTTAGTTTAGGGTGTAGGGTTTAGGGGGTTAGGTGTAGGGGTTTAGAATTTAGGGGAGGGTTAGAATTTAAAGTTTAGGGTTAGGATTTAAGGTTTAGAGGTTAGGGTTTATGTTTTAGGATAATATGATGAGGATTTAGGATTTAACCTATAAACCTTAAATTCTATTCGCAATCACTAAATTCTAAAACCATACACCTAAACCCTACACCCTAAACCGAGTCCCTAAACCCTAAAACTAAGACTCTTGTGAAAATTTTTAGTTTTCACCGCCAATGTATCAAATAATTATCCTTAAAATTTTACGATAAATAATGTATAAACACCATTTTATTCTTTATAACATCAGTACTATATATAGAACACGTTTACTTTCTTTTTTATTTATATAATAAAGAAGTTCTTATATATTATTTATTCTTACAATATAAAGTTACAATTTATTATTATTGCTACACGATAATATATTAAGTTATATATTTATTGCACTCTTTTTTCAACCCTAATAATATTATTTTATTAATAATTTTATTATTTAATACTTAAATGTTTATAGAATATTTTTAAGGTTAACTTTTTATAATAATTAATATTATTTAGAATTTAAGACATGAAAAATAAAATGTAATTACATTGTAACTATTAAATATGTCTAAATAATTAGAATTTGTAGTAATTACACCAAATTAGAATTACTAAAATAATGATAATATTTTCATGCAACTACGTGGTTAGTGTTCAAAACACTAAATGATTTTTTTTGACAATCATACACTTCAACCTAGAAGAATATAATGGTCTCCTCTCATAGTGCCCCTTGAAACTTATTAAAATGAATATAAAATTATGAAATGAAACAATCCGTATAGAATGATTGAGATAACACCATGTAAAGCAAATCCAACAAAAAATAGTAGATTTAAAACATAATGCAATGGGAAAGAAGGTTTAGAAATGAAAACCCAGGTTGAAAACGAAACAAACCACATTTAAAACACTATGCTATCATTGAACCAATAATCAAAATGCACAAACCCAATGGACGATGAAGCTGAATCCACCAGCAAACTTTCAAATTGGACCATTTCATAGAGGAAGCTGAACAACCACACACAAACCCCGCCGCCAGCATTTGATTTGCCTTTCCTCGCCTCATCAGTAGATTGGGTACCACTTCTCAATATGTTTCAAGTTTTTTATTAGATATCCGTGTCTTATACGATATACATATATATATTAGTGTATAATTTCAAGAATCTTCGAAATAAATAAAAAAACATAAATATGATCATACTTGTATTAGATATAGTTTGCATATGGTACTTAGACTCAAATCTGAATAACAAAATCAAAATGATTTAAAAAGTTTATAACAATAAATTCATGATTAAATACATTGATCTAAATCAAAGGTGTTTATAGATCGGACCAGATTGAGTTTTTGATGGTATTAACATTCTTCATGCTTGTTTAAGCTCACTTCGGTCTGAAAATGAGTATCAAATTTTATTAAAATTATGTAAGTATTAGTAAATGATTAACTCAAGTTCGTTTTAAGCATGTGCGTTTTTTCTAGATAATTATGTTAATTTTAATTTAATATTTAATAGCTTCATATATTTTTAACCTAGCCGCTCTCTCAAATCTCTGCCGCCTGCAACTTTGCTTCTCTTCCTTTGGTCGGTGGTCGGCAACCAATCTTAGTATTGGTTTTCGACCACCGGATCTATTATTTTTCTTGTTTTTCATATTTTAATAAAAATCTATGCCTTTGTGGCACGTGCTTCTTCTGTCCCTGTGACACGTTTTTCTTTACTTTTTTGTGGTTCGTTTCATCTGTCATTGTGGCATGATTTCAGCATACTTTAGTGGTCGGTTAAAGCTCATATAGAGATCTTCACGACGGTAATCTCTGATTATGATTCTGTCGGTGGTCTTAGAAAGATAGATCCCTACTCAGTTGATGGTTGGTTGTCGTTGTAATCAGACCTGGGTAGCAGAGCAATCTGTTTGATAGCTTGGTTCGTTCATCACTCTTTTTTCACCCCGTAAAACGTTTCATTTGGATAGAGACAAGGAGATTCAATAAGGTTTCTAGATTTTGGTTTGCTAATCTCGATGGAAGTGTTTGCTTTTCTTTGCACCATTGTAAGAGTTTTTAGTGAACTTGTCTCTTTTTTTCTCTCATTGATGCATTGTAGTATCTTTCATGGTAATTAATAAAATTCAGATACCATTGTTCAAAAAAATTTATTTTATTAAAACTTTATTATAAGAGAAAAGGGATGAATTGTCCGTAACAGGACTTAATGTCAATCAAGACTAAAAAGATGTTCTTTACTAATACATCATAGGTTTTTGTTGACTTTTATTAAAATTTTGAATATAGACCACTTAACATATATTTTAGGGTAAACTACATCCATAACCGCTCAACTATAGGTATGATCATATTTTGACCATTAAACTATGGATTTTGTCAATCAGACCACTAAACTTTTAAAATAGTGTCAATCAAGTCACTTACTGTTAATTTTAGACGGAAATGATGATGTGTCAGTTAAGTAAATTTTTATAATAACATATTTAGTCCTCGTTACTTACACATTCTATTAATTTGATTCTAATTTTAATTTACTTTTTTAAATTTAATACATCAATCAAATGATGACACATGTCACCATCTTTTCTATTAATTTTAATTTATTTAATTTAATAAATTTAACCGAATCAGATAATGACAAGTGTCACCATCCTAATGGCTTGAGTGGGAATTAAACCCAGGCCACCTGCATGCAAAGTCATTGCTCCAGCCACTAGACCAATATCTTTTATGTGAGAAATATTGATAACTCTTAATATGAATGGTTATCTTGTTGGTGAAAATTAAAGAGAGTCAAAATGATTAAATGAATTCAAACTTGAGTCTAGTATGAAATAAAAGGGATGTCTGCTAAATTGATTGAGAATCTTGAAAAGTGCTGGAACAAGCGAAGATGGTAGAGCTGAAGGGATATAGAGGGAAGCTAAATTGCGGTTGAAATGCAACATAACGGCCGCACTGTAACGGTTTTGTAGGTCGTCGCAACCGCATTTAAAATTATAATTATTTTTAAAGAAAAATTACGCCGCAACATCAGCAACTGCAGCGTTGCAACTGCGACCGCATCCGAAAGTGAGCAACAAGCAGTGTTTGTGGACGAAATCAAGTGTGTTGGATGCTTGAAATGTGCTTTGTTTGCTGAGAAAACGTTTGCGATCAAGTCCGTGTATGGAAGAGCTCGAGCCGTTGCTCAAGGGGTTGATTCCGAACATAATATCCTGGAAGCTATTGAAGCGTACCCTGCCGATTGCATTTCGTGAGTACCTTTAACCTGCTTTTCAATACCATACGTTCACACAAATGCCAAACACGAATACTTTACGACTACCAGCATTGTGGACAGATCAGATCTTGCAGCGCTGGAGTTTCTAATGTTGAAGCAGCCTCAAGGGAATGCTCGAGTTTCTGTCCGAAATATGGTGGGTGCCCGTGTCTTTAACATATTTTCTGATGTGAAGAAGTTTCAGACCAGGTATTCTGATGCCATGGACAAAGCTGCTAATAAAGAATCAAAGGTATATTTCCAATAGATGCACTCTTTTCCAGGAAATGAATGTATGATCTAACTCTGCAACGTTTAGGCAAATATGTTATTATACAAATTTATTTAATTGTCATATTATTATTTTTATTCAAATTAAATAGCCAGTGACTTAAGTCCCGGAATGATTTTAGAATGCAATTTTAGGTGAAAAGCGGTGAAAACAAATAATTGGAGAGAAGTTAAAAATTTGAGCATTTTCAAAAGCATGGTTTGGAGACCAAATTAGGTGCAAAAGTTGGTCAATAAAACTTATTTTTAGTCGTTCGGCGTAGCTTTTTCGTTGGCAGCCAAAAGCTGAGTTCCAAACTTAATGTTGAACGAATCCTTAATAAACTTTATTTTAAAAGTTCAGTGATCAAAATAAAATCAAATCTATAATTAAGTCGTCATGAATATAATTTACCCTATATTTTAATATTTACATTATAATATACATTAGTTCGCATTAAATTTTATGTGATATAAAACATATAATATAAAAAATAAAATATTGTTACATATATGAAAACTAAACAAGACAGAGTTGAGTTTCAGATCTTAAATTTTTGAACCCAAACTCAACCCTATTTTAAAGTTATTTATTTATTTTTCATTCAAACTCATATTCAGAGTTTTATAGGCTTAAGGGTGTAAAAAGCACTTGAACTTTAAAAAATCAATTAAGTCCATTAATTTTTTTTTGCATCCAATTAAGACCTTAAACCGCGAAATTTAATCAATTAAGTCATTTGACCAATTTTGACTATTAAATCTTGACAAATTTTTTAAATCTGTTGGTGCAGTACGTCGTGTCACGGTGTTTTCAGTTTACATATTCAGAATTTTTTTATTTTATTTATAGAATTTTTTAAAAGTTTTAAAAATTCTAAAAGACTTATAAAATTTATAAAAAATCTGTAAATGCAACATGATAGAACTGTAGTTTATCATGTGCCAGTAATATCTAAAGAAAAAATGTCAAAATTGGTCAAAGAGCTTAATTGGGTGCATAAAAATTTAAAATTTTAATTATTTTTTTTAATTTTAAGGGTTTATTACACCCTTCAGCCAATTTTATATACTTATTCTAAGCATCCAAAATGTTGGGAACCTTTGGAACTTCACCCTTCAACAGGTGTAGACAAGATGTGCGTACCAATTATAATGTTGAATGAAGAACGGACAATGTGGTAGCAATCTGATTGAACGCAAATATAAACTCTCTAAAGGAAAACAACACCATAACGTGTCGGAAGATCATTTATATTTATCCAATATTTTCGAAACATGCATTATTTTCGACCCTCTCTTAGGACTACTTTAGTATTCTTTATAAAAAATGTTTGGTGAAAAATATTTTCAAAAATTTTGATTTAATATTTAAGTATTTAATATTCTTGTGAAAATATATTTTTAGAAAAATAAATGATAATTTTAGACATTACAAGCTAAAATATATACATTCAAATGATATAATATATGAAATATATTGACTTATATAATGAATATATATATATAAGATTTTTGTTATTAAAAAATTATAATGATTTGCGTATTTCATAAAAATAAATAAAATTTTAAATATTTTTTTTATCCAAAAATGGCATAAGATATAAATTTTTTAAACCCACAAATAATTTATTAATCGTAAAATTATATCTCGATGAAAAATATAATTTATAAATTATAAATAAATACACTATATAATAACAACTAAAAATTAAAATTGTAATTTTGACTTTAGAAAAGTACCTTTCAATAATAAAAGCCAAAACTTTTAACTTTTGTAGTTGAGGTTGAAAATACTTTTTAAATGTATTTTTTCTCTTAAAATTATTCATTTAACACTGCTAATACTCTAAAAATACGTTTCATAAAAAAAAACACTTTTTAAAAATTGCTAAACAAAATCTTAGACTTATCTGATTTTCTTTAATTGTATAATGCATTGTGTAAAAAAAGATAATAGTATAAATGACCCTTGTACTTTGTCAAAATGTTCAATATGATGTTTGTGCTTTTTAGATGCTTAATGTGTTTATGTACTTTTGTTTTTATCTTTTAAAATGCTTCCCGAAACTAACAATGTTAACTGATGGTGTGACAGAGACACGTAGCACTCTCTCATAATACCACATGTCATTTAAAAAACAACTTAAGATCAAAAGACTTTCAAACAATTTACCAACTTTTTCTTTTCCATAACAAAAATAAAATGATAAAAAAATAGAGGACATCTAAATAATTTAACCTTTTTTCTGACTTTTTCCCCTCGTTTCTTTTTTTAATTTTCCCTGCTGCATTTTCTCTTCATCAATCCATTAACCCACCCACCTACCCTTTTTTAATTCCTTCAATTTTTTTAAATTATCAGTAGTCATCATCATTGAACCACACAATCTATAATTCTTTGTTACAATATTTAGATGCAAACAAAGGATGAGTGGAAAGAAAAGTTTTCCCCTAGCTCTAGAAAATGACTCGATTCCAATCAATCTTTTAAGTTTTATAGTTTGAGAATGGGGTTTTCAACGGTTGCTGGTAGGAACGGACTTAGAGAATGTTACGAACAGTCTCACCCCATAAAAATTTTAAATTCTCTTATATTTTATATATATTTTTATATTTTTTATTGATAATCTAATTCTACACTCCTAAAATTTTGTAATTTTACATTTCTGTATTTCTAATATAACTTCCTGATAGTTTGCACCCTTACATGAAATTATAGGTACGTCCTTGGTTACTGCGAGTGTGGGCAGTGGGAACGCGAACCCACATACTCAAAACCTGATCTAAATACAACCAAAACACAGAACATGTAAAACACACAGCTCTACACTTGAGTCGAACCAACGTTATTTTTGAACGGTTACTTCGAACATCAAGGTGCATTTCAGCGAAACAAACACTAGATTTTCTTACTTAAGAGAAAGAGGGGGAAGAAGATGAAAGGAGATTAAAATTTGGAGTTGGGCAGCCTCGTTGTTGCCTTCAATTAGATTCCTTTTTCCTCGCACAGCGGTGCATCGAGCTTTTTAGAAACTTTCAGATATATTGAAAGGTGTTTAGAAATATAAAATACTCCATGAGATAGGCAAAGGGGAAGAATAGGGGCATTCAAGTGGTGTCGGTGACCGGATAATAATAATGCCGACAATGATGAAAGGAAATGGCAAGGTTCAGGGCTGGGAAGAAGGAAAGATTTTACAAAGAGATTAAAATGATGGGGGGAAATATTAACTACTCCTATCATTTTTAATTTTTTCCTTGAAAAAATGTAAAATTGTTTCCATGCCCTCAATGTTTTGTTATTTTTCTTTTTGCTTTGAAAAAAAGATAAATGTGAAATTGTTTGAAAGCCCTTCGACATTAACTATTTTTTTCTAAAAAATGACATATGGCATCATGGGAGAGTGCCACGTGTCCCTGCCACATCATCAGTTAACACTTTTAGCTTTGGGGAGGAATTTTAGAAGATGGAAACAAAATATAAGGGGCATATTGAATATTTAAAAAGTACAGACATCACATTGAACATTTTGACAAAGTAGAGGGGGACATTTTTGCCATTATCCCAAAAAAATTATTGTTTCAGTGTTCATTTAGTATTACACGTGATTCTGTTTATTTCAATTTTGAAAAAGCTAAACAACAAACATATTTTCACTATTCAGCTTTAAAATAATTTTCAACTCTATTAATCAAGCATATTTTTATTTTTTTAAAATTAAAAATAAAAATCATTCTCTAAAAATAAAAATAAAAATAAAAAATATTTTCTAAAACCAATCTCTGTCTATTAATTTCAAGAAACAATTAGCATAACAACCTAGGCACATCAGAAACTTAAAGTGGCGGTTAAATTGTCAATGGCAAAACATATTTGGGCTTCAAGTCTCTCACCCGTCACTTTATAACCACCCATTAGATTGGAAACAGCTAATAAAAAACACGTTTGCAGCCCCGTATGTTTTATTATTATTATTAAATATAGAAATATTAATTTTTAAGAAATGTCAGGATTTAAATTCATATAAAATGTAAAGATGGCAATAAGGCGAGTTAGGGCGGGTTTTTTACCGTTCTAACTCCGACTCGAAATTTAAACCACTCGTCTGACCTTGATCCTGCCCCGACTCTAATTTATTTTAGCCTCGACCTGACCCGACCTAAGAAAAATTAATAAAAATAATAAATATAATATATAAAAATATAATAAATATATCAGGTCAGGTCGGGAAATTTTTACCTGAACCCGATCCGACCCGAATCTGCTTTTAAAAAAATCGCCCCTATCGTGTAGGGTCAGGTCGGGTCGAGATCCGATAGATTCGAATTATTTTGCCATTCTTAATAAAAATGAGTTAATATGAGATGAGTATTCTAGGACACTCGGTAAATTAGTTAATCTCACAGCCCATATGTTTTCAATTGCAGAATTTAAACCCAAATCGAAGTCCCTTTATCCCAAACTGCGGATAAATCCCATGCATATCCACCAGCTTTCGAAGCTACCCTGCCCATAATTTTAGGCTCGATTATGATTTAGATGTGACCATGCATCTATGGCATGATAAAAGTACGAAGGAAGAACAGTGAGCTTGTCCATAATATTAATAAGCAATCTAACATTAGATATTAATTACCATTTCTGCTAAAACCAGAAAAACTTCTGAAATAGAGACTGATCAGAGAGGGAAATCATAACCCATACAAGCCACTCACTCCCACGGCCTGCGAGACATTAGGGAATAGGGATGGTACCCGGGTGGGTTTTTGGCCACTTCGATCTCGATCCAAAAATTTTAAATTTTGACTTAATCTGAATTAGTTTAATATATTTTTATCTTTGATTCGATACGATCTAATATAATAAAAACATAACCCAATCTTGATCTAACCTGAAAATTTTAACAAAAAAACTACTGAACATGACTCGTCCCGAAAAAATTAATAAAAATATAGTGTATATATATATTTATAAACAAATCGGGGTGGTTCGAGAAATGTTCATACTAAATTCAAACTCGACCCGATTTGAACTTTTCAAAACCTGACATGAAAACTAAAAATTCAAAAAATATATATATATAACCTTATTGAATCGAGTTGGGTCGAAAATCATGATTTGGGGTTTTCCCGTCCCTAACTAAGATGAAGTTATATATTATTTCAAATTAGGTGTGAATATTATCTACTCAATACAAGCATGTTTAATTTTTCCAATTTCATTTATGTATTTGAAGGAGTGGCCCGGGAGAAGATTTGACATGAATTTAATGTTTAATTCAATAAATTTTAAAGGAATGGCCCGGGATATGGTGTACCACTAAACAAAAGAAAAGTACCTTTTTGCCTTTTTTCTGATATATGTGGAGGAAATGTTTCTTTACCATGTGGGATTGCCATAACGACACACTTTAATAATATGTAATAATAATATTATATAATGGTAGCCAAGCTTGATTGATTGATTATTATTATTATTATTATTATTATTATCGTCTGCCATAATTTAAAATAAATGAGTTGGGGTATTTTAGGTGCCAACCAATTGTTTTTCCAACTTTGATTGATGAATGCAAACCATATGTGATTTTACTTGGCACATGTTTGCACATGCAGGTTTATGAGGCCTAAAGGGAAACATTATGATCATGTTTAAGGTGTAGCGACTTTTTTTTTAAATTTAAAAATTTTAAAATTTTAAATGGGATGGGATCGTTAAAAAAGAAGTAGTTAGTTTTTTATTATTATTTTTGGGTTTGGAAAATAGAGAATACTTTAAATATTCGTATTTTTGAAAAACAATAAAACTTGGAATCGTCACCGGCCACTGAGATAGGCTGGACACCATAAAACCAGAGATTTGATAAAAAAAATAAGGTTCGAGAGTCGGTTACGGATAGGGAAGGTTTTGGCACCCCCACACCGCCAAAAAATTGGTACAGTAAAAAGAAAATAAATAATTACTGCTTTGTTAATATCGAACTTTCCAAATTAAAGTGACGATTATTTTAAAATCCGATTATACATGCGAGTCTATTTTAAGAGCCCCGTTATTCGAAAGTAAACAACAAGACCACCTTCACTACATTTGAAACTGGCCGCATTTACCGCCGAATAACAAGACTCTGCATTGGCATAATTTAATATCCCAAATGCAACATAACATGACATGGCATAGAAGAAAAGCATAATGAAAAAGAATAAATAAATAAATATCCTACATACATATAAAAAAGGTATATTATATAAAGAAAATAAATACATGAATCCTATACACTTACGTTAAACACGCAAAACTAATAAAACAAAAATAAACTAAGGCACATCGTACGTATTACTTATACAAACATGCATACCACAATAATATATTTTTCATACATTATATACTATAAACAAATATAATATATAGAATTAGACCTTACGTAAAACATATACTTAGCACTAGTATATATACTGACGATATTATACCTATAAGTTAGACACAACAAATACGTAGCATACATGGAGAGGAACAGAACATTATGTATAAATACGATTTAGTAAAAATAAAATTTGCAAGTATGAGTATATACAAAGTAACATATATACATATATACTATAAAGAACTATATAAACAAAATACACATATACATCTTGTATCGCGCGTACACATAACACATAAAAAACATGAGACGTAAAAGGATCTAAACGCGAACAAAATCGAACAAAAAAGCATAAAAACCTAACCAACAAGTAAGATAGAACAACATTCAACAAGTAAAATAAAACACATAACAAAACAAAATATTAAACAAATAAGAAAGATAAATAAATAAATAAAGAGGATACACCAAAAAAAGCATAAAAACCTAACCAACAAGATAGAACAACATTCAACAAGTAAAATAAAACACATAACAAAACAAAATATTAAACAAATAAAAATAAATAAATAAATAAATAAAAAGGATACCAAAAAACTCATCAATATCTCATTTAATCATAAGAATAGATTACATAAAAAAATAAAGGGGAGAAAATACTAAACCCAAATATATGCTCGATCAATTAATTCACGAATTGTTGTCGTTGGAGTGAAAAAGCTTAATTTAAGGATTGGTGGTTCGAATGGTGGTTAGGGGTCGGTGGCTTTGGAAACTGCCGAATCAAATGGCAGTGGTGGACTTGATTCGGTGATTTGCCTTGCGGGATCAGTTTGGGAATTGAATGGGGGAAGGAAATTGGGAGCCTTTGAGGATTGGATAGGGCTAGGAAAAATATGGGCAGTAGTGGCGTGAGGAAAAGATGAATTGGGGAAAAAATCCAAACAATGCCGTCCTCTTTTGTTTCTAGGGTAGTCAGTATATATATAATTATTATATTTTTTACCCCGTAAAATTAAGCCAATGAGGTTCAAGAACTTACTAAGTAGTTGTTCATTCAATAGGATTCAAGTATTCATCTAACCAACGAGATTAAAAACTTAATGAGGAAGGAGTTGAGATTTTTATTTTATTTTTTTGTAATTTTTACTAAATAAAATTAGAGGTAATGGGCCATATTTAATGTGGACTATTGGTTAGGGTATAAGGTTTTTGGTATTAAGAAAGGGGTAATGTGGATCGATTTTATTTAGAGCATTTAATTTAAATTCGGACAAAATTTAGTGTCCACATAAGGTTGGCACTTTTGTGCAAATTGCATAATCAACAACATATGCAAGATGTACCCAAACCTATAAATAATAGATACATGGGTTAATTGAGTAATCACATGGATTTATGAATAATTTCTTAAAATTTGTTGATTTGATTCGAGAGAATTTAATTGCACGGTATTATCTCAGATAAATTAACTAGATAATTGTTAAAGAGTTATGGTTAGATTACTAAGTTTAAAGTGTTAGAGCGATTGAAACCCACTAATTGGTCGAGTGGTCAATGATGCTCCCTGTTACTCCATATTGTATGAGTTCAAATATTAACATTTGTCTTTAGAATATAATAATCTCTCTACTTAATTAAAAAAAGTTTTAGAGAAATCTATTAATTGGATGAGTGGGATTTTACTCTTTACATTAAGAATGGAATCATGATATACGTTAAGAATGAAACTAGTATATTTTTTTATTAAATAGATAAATATTAAATTTTCAAGACAAATATTGAGATTCAAACCGATATAAAGTTAGATAATAAGAATATCTTTACCACTCGGTCAATTAATAATTTACATCACCGTATTAATTGATTAATTAATTTAAGCAGCTAATTTGTTAGTTTTTGAGACATGCATGAAAGATATTACGGCAACCAAAGTGAAAATGCAATGAAAGTCTAGAACAACAGACCGTATGATGTCAAGTGACACAGATGCATGTGTGACACTTCTGACAGATTTGTGTCAACAATTTTTGGTCTACATACTAAAATTATTGCAATGTATGATATCGATTTTAAGGGTTTAAATTTGATATACATATTATACACAAGCTTACTTATTTATATTATAAATTAAAATTAAACATAAACTCTAAAAAATTAAACCTTAAATTATAAATCATAAATTATAAACACTAACCTTAAATTTTAAACCTTACAACTCAAACCCCTAAACTCTAAACTAAACCCTTAAAACTAAAAAGCTCACAACATGTGTATTGAAGTTTTTCTCTGATTTTAATATTTGAAGAATTTATTTTATCAATTTATTATGTGAACTTTCTTCATAAAACATGAAATAAGTTATCCCATTTTTTTTTGTTTCATGGGTTGTAATATATATTTCATTTGAAAATTTTAAAAAATAAAAAATCCAAAAACAATGAAATTACCTTTGGCAATTGTGAACCGAGACGCGACCCAGTGATTTCTTTGAGCATTCGTATGCAGAAGGAATGTATTGCGGGGTTGCTAGGTAATCGATTTAGTAGCGGATCACAAGTTTCACCTCCGAGGGAGGTTGTGCGATGGGTGCGGCCGCAAGAGGGTTGGTGCAAAGTGAACCGCAATGCTGCGTGGAGTGCTCGGTCAGGTTTTGCATCTTGTGGAGGAGCTGTAAGAGATTTCGCCGGGCATTGGTTGATGGCTTTGCTATGCGAATTGGTATTTTCTCGGTAATTCAGGTTGAATTGTAGGGTCTGTATGGGGGCTTATCGGCAACATGGTTGTTAATACCTACAAATATCTACTGTCACGTGTTAAAATTATACAACACAAGACAGACAAACGAGGTTACGAACGGACTCACGCAGAAAATGTCCAGCGATCGCATGCGGTCAACTATGATCTGACTAGTACCTTCCATAGCATAAGACGAACGAATAATGTATGAGATCGATGGGCGTAACAGTATGAACATATGATGTCACATTATAGTCAGTCCAATCAATGCGTCACAACTATCTGATCATGACACATGTCTCAACAATATAAAGAAGACATGCAACGAGAGAAACGGGAGGCCCCAAGAGACAAGTTACACTACCAGTCACTAGATAAGGTCAACAGATACCCTCTCGTTAAGAACCACCATCCGAACCACTGTCGGACCGTCTCCGATCCTTGTTAACTTTGACCATCAACAATTGGTTAATCAATTTTTCGATTCGATTTTTTGGGTTTTGGAATTGGTTTTGGTTTTTCGATTTTTTTTGCACACCCCTAGTTAATGTTTAGATTTTAAAATTTAGAATTTGAGTTTAAACTTAAAAAATTATATTTTAAATTCTATAAATTAATTAAAAAGAATTATAATTTTTTTATACAATTTATATATTAAAAGGGTTTAAATTTGATACACAGGCTGTGTAAGCATGCTTATTTGTACTAAAATCAAAATTAAACTTAAACCCTAAAAAACTAAACTCTAAACCTTAAACCCTAAATTCCGAGAACTAACATTAAATTTTAAATCCTACAACATAAACTCCTAAATTCTAAATCTTAAACTAAACTTATGTAAACTGAAGTTTACACACCTGTTTATAAAAGTTTTTCTTATATTAAAATACAACTCTTTATTTATTTGATTTTTTTGCCTATGTTTGTAGAAAATTATTTTAAGAAAATGTTATTGAATATAAAAAGGAAGGGCGTCAGCCAGGCTGTCAGGAAAAGCCAGATCAGCCAATCGTATTCACTTGGTGGTGCAAATGATTCCCTCCTCCCCCTCCTTTTTCCATTTCAAATTTCTTTTCAATTCCCCCGAATTTCATTTGCATTTCAAGTCTCTCTATATAATCCCCCCTTTCCTTCCTCTTCTCCTCTCCATTTTACTCTCCTCGAAGCTTTCACCACCCAGAAACAGTGACCAAAGGAAATCAAAGCGTCGCCATTACTTCTCCTTCGCTCTTCCTTATTCGGGTAAATGTTGCTTCCATTTCACTTCAAATGTGCTTATTTGTTTATTTCTTTTTTATGTTTCGATGGTCATGGAACTGAGATCTAAGGTTCTAGAAGTTTCTGGAGTGTTTGTCGAGAGATGATATTTAGCCCGATCTGCTTTGCTATCTTCTCGATCTTCTTCACTACATTTTCCGGTTTATATCTAGATCTTGTGAGGAATGACTTTCTTTTTTCGCTTTATTTGAGCTTGATCTTCTTTCAACATGTACTGGTTATTGCTTTCGTTGTGAATCTTGATATTTATTTCTTTGTATGATTTAATTCAAATTGTTTTCCGTCGATTTATAGTGTAGCTTAATTAGATGCCGACAACTATGTTGAGAATTGACTAATTTCGGTTGCCCCATTGCGGTAGCAAAATTTTGGATTTCTAGCTAGCTAAGATATTGTGTTTTTGAAGAAATGTGTGTTTACGGAAGTGTTTCTGTTTTTCACTAAGAGGAACTAGAACTTAATTCCTATTATGACTTTTATTTGGTTTGAGTAGATTAGCTGATAGGGATATGGAGTTCAGACTGACATGCGATTTTGCTGTACTCGCTGTTTCCATTCTTGTTTGTAGTAGTAAAATATGGCGGATGCTGAGGATATTCAACCCCTTGTCTGCGACAATGGAACTGGAATGGTGAAGGTTAGTTGATTTTTAGACCCGAGTTATATTCCCCATTGTTATTTATTTGTTTATGAGAAATGTATTACATTGTTGAGGTTGATATGACATTGTATAACCATGCAGGCTGGTTTTGCTGGTGATGATGCCCCTAGGGCGGTTTTTCCCAGTATTGTTGGTAGACCCCGACACACTGGTGTCATGGTTGGGATGGGTCAGAAGGATGCCTATGTAGGAGATGAAGCACAATCCAAAAGGGGTATCCTTACTTTGAAATATCCAATTGAACATGGTATTGTCAGCAACTGGGATGATATGGAAAAGATCTGGCATCATACATTCTACAATGAGCTCCGTGTTGCTCCTGAGGAGCACCCTGTGCTTCTCACTGAGGCACCCCTCAACCCCAAGGCCAACAGAGAAAAGATGACTCAAATTATGTTTGAGACCTTTAATGTACCTGCCATGTATGTTGCTATCCAGGCTGTTCTCTCTTTGTATGCCAGTGGTCGTACAACAGGTTGGTTAAAATATTGATCTCTATGGACTTTTTTTTTCATATTTTTGTTACCTGTTAGAATGATGGTAAATTAAGATTGCTCTGGGTATTGTTGGTCTGGTTTTGTATAGATCATTCCTGATCAATCTATAACACTTGATTACTCCCTACCGGAACAGGTATTGTGCTGGATTCTGGTGATGGTGTATCTCACACTGTACCAATCTATGAAGGTTATGCCCTTCCCCATGCCATCCTCCGTCTAGACCTTGCTGGTCGTGATCTCACTGATTCTTTGATGAAGATTCTTACTGAGAGAGGTTACATGTTCACCACCACTGCCGAACGGGAAATTGTTCGTGACATGAAGGAGAAGCTAGCTTATGTTGCCCTGGACTATGAGCAGGAACTGGAGACTGCCAAGAGCAGCTCCTCTGTTGAGAAGAACTATGAGTTGCCTGATGGACAAGTCATTACTATTGGAGCTGAGAGATTCCGCTGTCCAGAGGTCCTCTTCCAGCCATCACTCATTGGGATGGAAGCTGCTGGAATCCATGAAACTACCTACAACTCTATTATGAAGTGTGATGTCGATATCAGGAAGGATCTTTATGGTAACATCGTGCTCAGTGGTGGTTCAACCATGTTTCCAGGTATTGCAGACCGTATGAGCAAGGAGATCACTGCCCTTGCACCAAGCAGCATGAAGATTAAGGTTGTTGCACCACCTGAGAGAAAGTACAGTGTCTGGATCGGAGGATCTATCTTGGCATCTCTTAGCACCTTCCAACAGGTGGAGTATATTTGCTGTATTTTACTTTTCTTTACGTTCATTGCCCAAGACTGAGTTTCTTACTTTACCTGTTGCAACAGATGTGGATTTCCAAGGGCGAGTACGATGAATCTGGTCCATCCATTGTCCACAGGAAGTGCTTCTAAGCTTTTTAATAGCTTTGCTGGTAAACCACATTTTCAATTTGGTTGCTTTATTTTGTGTCAAGCGAGAAAGTCTGGCTGATGTGGGGAAATGTGAAGGATGGTGTAGTTTGAGCTTCTATATTTATACAAGTCATCTCTTTTCATAAGTTATGACCTGTGATACCTCCTGGTGTTTCGAAGATCACTTTCTAGGTATGCCGATGGGCACAATTGGTGGTCAGTTCCATTTCCATGCAACTATCAACAGTGTTATTTCTTTGTTTGTAGGTGGAGAGCGATTATGATGCTTGTTTCTTATATTTTGTTTTAATTTTACTATTCAAGGTTTTTTCCCCTTGAGAACATTAATGGGGGTTAGGTTAAGAGATTGTTGGCACGAACATTAATGTTAATACTTTTGTACTGTACGAAAAAAATTTTAAATTAGTGTCAGGTTGCGGTCATAAAACGCTCCTGCAAATTATATTCGATACCGGGTTTTGAAATCTTTCCTTTAGAATGTTTTAGGGTTTGATTTGAATTTGACGCACTTCTCGAAATGATTTGATGATCCCATGACTTTAGGATTTAAAGTCAACGATCAATCAGGGGCATTATAGTATTTTCATATTAACAATATGAGTAACTACAAACGCAATTAAAATAAAATCAGGCTTAACTATAATTTAAGTGTTAAAAAAATGTCTAAAGTTATTTTTGGTTGAATTAAATGTTCAGTGTTTTATTTCCTTAATATTTTAAAGGTTTTTTGTTTTGTTTCAAAGTTAACATTTTAAAGTTGATTTGTCATTGATGGTTGTTAAAATATTCCTGTCATCCCGTTACGTAACTTGTTTATTTTTTATTTTTTTTAAAATTTTTGGGAAAAGTATATAGATAGTAATTAAATTATTTTAAAATTATTATTTTGAGTATTGAACTTTTAAAAGTTATAAAAATAAACATTAATTTTAGAATTTTGTTACAAAATGGACATTAAACAGATAAATCCTGTCAAAGTTTAACGATAGATTGATTGAACAATTAAGTTTATATATCATTTGCTATAAAAATGTATAAATAATTATTACTCATAATGATAAAATTAATTTTATTAATGAATTTTGATAAAAAAAATACTTTAGGGGAAAAATGCGAAATGTGAATAGTGATTAAGAAAAAAATATGAGTTCTTTTAAATAGATTTATTTATAAGAACCCTACTACGGTTCTAATTTTTTTTGTAAATTTGACTTATTTATTAATTTTTAATTAAATTGAGGGTTATATTTTAATATATAGATTATATAGAAAATTTATACACCTCTTTCTATTTAAAATATAAAATCTAAATCTAAATTCATAATCATAAAATCATAAATTATAAACTCTAAACCACAAATTCTAAATTCTAAATTACAACCCTAACTCTTAAATTCTATGAATTATACTTTAAATCTTAAAATTTAAAATTAAACAGTTCGTGTATCAAAGTATTTTCCCTAAACTACATTAAAAGAGTTTTTTAGTAGTCTTTCATATATTCTCTTTTAACACTTTATAGCGCAACATACCTTTAAGACAAAGTTGTTTGAACTCTGATCTCTTAGAATGAAACATCACCCTCTTTTTCACTGAAACCACTCGTTGAGTTTAAATTAAAAATGTTTAGAATTGTTGTTTAATACATCACTGATGAAAAATAATATTTCTACTAACATTTTAAGATGATCAATTTAAAACCACTTGTAAAATTATTATTTTAAAATTACTTATAAAATTATTAATTTTCAATTCCAAATATTAATGTCATTTATTATTTTTATATTCTAATATTTTGACTAAATTTATATACACTACAAACTACACGTTTAAAACTTGGTCATTTAGGAGAGACAACTTTATTCTTTATCGTAGAACTAGGGGTGTTCATAGTAGGTTAACTGTATCGTTTAGCCTAAATGATTTGTTAACTGTTATAGCGGTTATTAAATCGTAACCTAACCGTTAAGAAATGGTTAACTGTTTTAATTGCTAATAGTTAATCGTCAATTATTAACGGTTTGATTATAGGCTAACTTGTAATCTATTACAAATTTTTTCAAATGTTCACTGCTTTTTTAAAGAATAATGAAATTATCTCTTCAATAAATAATACATTAATATTATAATTGGAGTGCCTCGAGATTAACGTAACAAATCTTGTGAACAAAATATATGTATAAATAATTTAATAACAGTTAACTTATAGGTTAGCCATTAACCATTATTTTTAACGCTTTGATTAATCAAATTCAATTATTTAACATGTAAAATGTAATTATAAATATTTATAATGTTATGGTAGTAATTGGTTTCAATTTAAACGGCTTTCTATAACCATATATGATATACATATATTTCTCAAATAAAAATAAAAAAATATAAATCTCGAGTTCGGGTTTTTACTCAAAAACTCGGGTATTATCAAATGTTGGGTCAAATTAGGTTCGAGTGGAGGTATTAAATTTTCAAGTTAAATGCGAATCGACCAAAAACCCTACTCGACACGACCCATAACTATCCCTATGTGTATTTGATATTTTGGAACTCACACTAACAATTTAGTAATTTGATACTAATATTTCAAAGGCATCGAGGACTTAAAATAGTCTCAAGGGAAAATTATATAATAGATTCGTCCTATCATGCCATCTATAGTCCCAACCAATAAAAACCAATCATATAAATTCACTTATATTTACTGTAAATCAAATTTCAAAAAAAAATTTACCATGTGAATCTCCCCTTAATAAAAAGATACATAAAGAAAATTATTAAAATAGATAGTAATTTATATTGATTGAGACTATAAATAACGTGACGGAACGAGCCTATAATATAATTTCTCGACCTTAAAGGCCCTTTCAAATGTGTTACGAAGTAAACAAATAGCTCCAAAATGGTTGGTTGGGCCACAATGGCCCAAAAAGGCTCGGATTATTTAGCTGAGTCCCTTTGGCATCAAAACGAAACCAATGGTATGATTCTGATACTTGTATCATGTTTTTTAAACCTAAAATATTATTAGACTATTTGATTTTGTTATCGATACTTCTAGTTTGAAAACCTTAACTCTAAAACTCATATGTTGTGTCTGAGATTGCCTTCAAGCATCTCAAAAAGCTAATATGGAATAACTAAACACTTGCTAAACATCTGATTGAAATATTTGAGGCTTTAAATGATCATTAAACATAGAAAAACAAATTTCACCATTAAAAGGAGTGGATGACCAATTAAGAAAATGGTTAAATTAGACACATGGTCCTTAAAAATGTCATGGTTTTAAAAGAGGCCTCATCCATATCATTTGGGGCAAACCCAAACCAATAATGAGTCCAAAATCTCTAGTCCAACAAATTTAAAATGATCTCTATCGGGTCACCTGAATCTCATGTAAGACAGTTAGACACATATATCGACCCGAAACTCGAGCCGTTATATTTTTTATTTCAAATTTGTAGACATTTAAAAAATATTATTTATTATATTGAATTAATCTAATTATTTGTTTTGTAATATGTAATTATAAAATGATGATGTTATGTTGATAATTGTTAAAATTGAATTAGATTTTTTTTGAATAGTCTACAAGTGATTATAAGGTAGTATATGTTCATATATATTCTTAACCCTTTGACAATGCGCATAGACCTTGTACACAGAGCGATTTTAACGTGTGTCTCCTAAGATGAACATCATCTGCTTTTTCACTGGGACACTTGTATAATATTATACATTTAACAATAGTTTTGAGGTGAACCCAATGAATGGCTCCAGTGGAAAAGATGATAATGTTCATCTTAGGACACTTGAGTTTGAGTACATATGTGTGCAAAGTGTGTGATCTTTGTTAAACAGTTAAGAAAAAATATGAATAGATAGGACCATATAATCACATAATATATTAAAATAAAATAATAGTTTTGAGGTTACCCCTTTTATTATACACAAATACCTTAAAATATTTCCTCAAAATTCACTCTCTATGAAGTCTCCCTCAATTATATATTTTGAAGTGATAATTCAATTGGGATATTAAATCTACACCTGAATTTTGATTTATTATGTTATGTGGTATATAAACTTTCATTCATTGCAATTATGCAAATGCAATTTGATTTTAGTTTAATTATATGCATAAAATTGTTATTTTGATTTGATTATACACATCTTAAAAAATAAATACATCTATTTATTTTTATATTATATTAATATAATTATTTTTTTACAACATGTACTCATAAAATGATGCTATATCTATCATTATGATAGTATTTTGTGGAAATTGAATCAAATTAAAAAAATTCATGTTACACAAAATCAAAGTTCACGTATACAATTGCACTGTCAGTAATAATATAATACTGCAAAATGAAACCTTTAGATGTCGTGGCTGAACTACAACCTTAAAAGAAAAATAATCTTTATTGGTGTAAATCTCGAAATAGGACGTTTTCACTTAAGGCTTCAAAGTTTTGTACACTTAAAAAGCCTGAAGTAGATTCCGATGATACTGCTCTTCTCGGAGCGGAAAAAGTATTTTTCTGTAATTGGAACAATCACTAAAAGGTTGGGAGGAGGAAGTCAAGTAGATAGAAAACTTATATTTTTCAATACGTTCGCCAATGAAAGATTCCTTTTTACTTAGGGTAAACTACATAAATAATCATTGAATTATTAGGATGTTTTCATTATGGTCATCAAACTTTTAAAATTTATAATATAATCATCAAAACTTTAACCCGTTTTTATTTTAGTCCCTCTTTTTAACTTATATAAGACTCTGACATGTCACGTTAGCTTTTTTTTCTTCATCTCCTCTGTTTTTCTTCAACTCTCCTTTGTTATTGTTCGATAAAACTTCTCATTGATATAAGCATAGGGTAATTTCCTCCAAATTTGGGCTTGCAAACCATCATCCCCAGTCGCCTTATCGCTCCTCTTTTGTCTTACCCTCGTTTTTTATTTACATTATTTCTGGGTTTAATTTAGACTCGCATTATTAAATCTATGGAGGACTGATGATCTAATTCAAGGAAGGCAACTCAAAACTCAAATGAAGTCGATTCAGGCTAGTAATCGAATCTTACCCTGTATCAATGGTCCCAATCCAAGAAAACTCGAGTTCTTGCTCTATTATCCCTTTGCTGTCCGCTTCAATTATAAGCTTCCGCTCACCAATTCCTGGAAATTGCTTGCCACTTCATCGCCATGTCGACAGCTATTTGCTCCCTTATTAAACCACAATAGATACGCATCGGTTTCGAAATGCCGGCATGGAAATACCCTTTGCAGACTAGGAGGCGAAGATAAGTTAGTGAAGCACGGGTACTTCAATCTAATGCCGTATTACGTACCCGATACGTTCCCGTAGCGGGAATATATTGAGTACGGTTTGCTTACTCTCAGTATTTTATCTCCCTATTTTTTCTTATTTTTCTATTTTTCGATTTTCTCTTGCTCACATGATTCAACTGTAAGGATATAAGTATGTGTGATGTCATGCTCACATGATTTTTTTGCCTTTTTATTTTTTTACATTTTTTAGCATATAAAACTTATTTTATATTTATCGTACCCTTAACTTACTCGTACCTTGTAATTTTAAAAATTATCATTTTTTATCATTGGCTTGCTCAGACAATAATTGGAATTCAAGTAGAATTTGTTCGTGTTATACATGCTGAAATGCTTTCGTTTGAATTTTCATCTTTTTATGTGGTTTATTAAAATTTTCTTTTGGATGATCACAGTAGAAAGAATTGATAGTTTGGTATTTTCATTTGTATATTCGCAACTAATCATCAATGATAAGTTTTATCGAACAATATTAGAGGAGAGGTTGAAGAAAAACAAAGGAGATGAAGATAAAACGGATTAAAAGTTCTATGACTATATTACAAATTATAAAAGTTCTGTGATCAAAATAAAAATGCCCTAAACATTTGGTAACTATTTATATAGTTTACCCATTTATTTATGGACTTGGGACTGAGGCTAAAGTTTATCCAGAAAACAACCGAATTAATTATATTTAATTCGTTATCTCCCATTAATCAAATTACAGATTTAAATAATCTCTCTTTTTTTTTTTGAAAACAAGATTTAAATTATCTTTAATGGTTGCAAAAACCGGAAATGGAATGAATTATTCAATTAGAATTCAATCAGTCAAAATTTAGGGATTGACAACCAAGCCGTTTTGGAAAGATCCATCCCTCAATCTATAAATAGTCGAGCATTTTTATTTGAAAAATTAAAAAAGAAACCTCCGATTTTTTTTCTTCTAAAAAAGCCATCACTAGTCTTTGTATTTCTAACTGTAATCACTCATTTTTGTCCGGGTTGTAAATATTATAGTTATATTAAGTAATTATAGTAGTTATTATATATGTTCATACGTGTGGTAATATATGAGTATGCATGTTTATAAGTGATATACATGTTGCATGTAATATTTGAATACAAATACATTAGTACGTATGTTTGCATGTATATATTATTCATATGTATGCATGAGTGGTAGTATGTGTAGGTATTATGATAGTCATTATTATTATACGTATACGTATGTGTATTATTATTACGTGTGCCTATATTATATATAGGAATATGCATGTATATATATTAATATGTGTGTGCTATTGTTATTATTGGGTTAAATTAAAAGAGATCACTTAAATTATATTTAAAAAAACCCATAATTATTAAATGCCCAATCCATTACATATTAAAAAACCCAAGTACTAAATAATTGCACAGGCCCAAATAGCCAGCCCAATAACCCTAAAACCCTAATTCATATATGATACAAAAAAACCTAACTTCTTCTATTTTTGTGCACAACCATATCTGAGTCGTTGGATCAGATTTGATCTAACGGTTAGATTGAAGATTGAAGCCCACTCAACTGCCGCGTATAATGCACGCGCGAAACTGTTCCGCTCCCTATCGCCACGTGGCACGATCCAAGGTAGATACGTCATCTCCAAGATCTGATCTCGCCCGTTCACTTTCGGTCGATGATCCAACGGCCGAAATGAAATATGGCCGAGAGACTTTTCCTCTCTCCAACCACCCTCTGTCGCCGTACACACCACCCCTCACCAGCCGTACCATCCAGACATGCAAAAATCAGAAAAAAAAAACTCAGAAGTCAGATCCAAATCAACCTCTGTAATAACATTTATTTTGACAAATCTTGTAAGCAAAAAAGATCAGAGCAAAAAAAAAACAGATATATGTAAGGAAATCTACCATCTCTTGTAATCAGTCACCAGTTACCAGTTTCAAAGAGAAATACAAAAAAAGAGAATCCAGATTCTAGAGTAAAGCTCTCTCTTTTCTGCTCTTTTTGGCATGCATCCAAAAAATATTAACAAGTAAAAAGAGGGGGTAAACAAAAAGTTGAGAGTTTACCTAGGGTTTTGAACCCTTTCAACACCGGTGACAAGCCTCCGGTTTATGACCGGACCTGGTAAGCTGGCCAAAGGGAGAGAAGTTTCTTTTGGTCTCGTTTTTTTTAAAAGAAAAAAGCAGTTTTCATTTTGGTATTTTCCTAAATCTGGGTAAAAGATGAGCTTTTCTTTAAAATCTAAGTGTGGATTCGAGTTTGGGTTAAGGAGAGGGTTATTTTGGTTGTTTTTTGGGCTCGCTGGCGCTGACTAGCGACGGCCGGCGGAGGCGCCACCAATTTCTGGAAATGGTGGCGGCCGAAGAGGGTTTTCTGGGTTCGTGGGGTTTCGGGTTTGAAGGATAATAAAAAGGGGAGGATCTGTTTTATAAAACAAAATTTAAAATGGCTAAACCTTGAAATCAGATCCAATAAGGTCTATTTATAGAATTTTAATTTTCAAAAATGGTTTAATTGCTACATAAGGAGTTCCGCATTTTCAATTTTTTCAGTTTGAGTCTTCCCCTTGGTCATATTGCAGGATCGGTCCCTCTCAGTTTTTCAAAAACCCCAATTTCATCCCTAATTTTGTTGAAATCAAAATTTTAAATGGCGAAATTGCACACTTAATCCTTCCGTGTTTTGAGAATTTTTAAACCGAGCTTGTCGCATGGGTTTATTACCCGATAGGTCATTTGGTGTTTAATTCGGTTTTTAATCAAGTCCCTAATTACGTCTTTTGCCTATTTAAATTATGTTTTTGGGTTTTGTTTCTTTTCCATTTTAGTCCCTCTAATGCTTTAAACTTTTATGTATTTTATTCTTTTTAACCTGTTTTTTAGTATGTTATGTTGCGTATCATATTTATATATGTTTCATTCATGCCTTGTCTATTTATGTTTTATCGTGTATTATATTCTTTTTGTGTTTTAATTTGATCGTTCATATTACATTTGCCTTTTATGTTATATTTAATTTAATGTGCATATCATGTTTACACGTTAACTTGTTATGTTCGTTTTGTATATTAGGATATATATTAATTTATGGCGTGCTTGGTCTCATAAATACCATGTTTTATGTCCATTTCGCTTCTTTGTAGGTTACTTGATAGTATGATATTGTTTGTTATATGTAAAGTCTTTGTTGTTTTTTTACATGTTATTTATGTCATTGATAAAGTTTTAGTATGCTTTTGTGGTGGTGTTGATTCGTTAATTTCGTACCCTTTTTATGTATATGTTATGCATACTATTTATGATTTTTTTTATATGTGCAAGCATGTTACGATTAGAATTTAATCTTGAAGCATGTTTTTCTCGTTCATGTTTACCTTGTTTTATATTATGAGGGGATATGTTTTTTTCATGTATTTTATTATTGTTGTTTAACATTGTAATATTCATGTTTTTAGTATCATGACAACATGGATGTATGTTTTTATTTGTTTTCTAAGATTGCATTTCGGATATATTATCGTCAATGCGGTGCCCTTTTATTCGAGCGTAAATGTGGCTAGTATCAAGCGCAGTGATGGTGGTCTATCGGTTTATTCTCGATTAACGGGGCCCTTAAAATTTACTCACACTTATAACCGAATTTTAATCTAATCGTCACTTTAATCCGGAAAGTCTAATATTAATAAAGTCTAATATTAATAAAGCGGTAATTATTAAAGTACCAATTTTGGTCGGTGTGGGGGTGCTAATTCTTCCCCATCCGTAACCGACTCTCAAACCCAACGGTTTTTAAATCTCTGGTTTTATGGTGTCCGTCCTACCTAAGTGGTCGGTGGAGACTCTATTTTTAAATAAAACATGATTTTTTTCAAAACCCCACAGAATAATTGTTTTAACACCCGGAAGACCCTAAACACCTTAAAACCTCGTTTTTAGCGAAAGGAGATGGATATCGCTACAAATGGCGACTCCGCTGTGGAACATTTTTGTTTTTCAAAAACAAAAGAGAGTCGAGCTTTTCAAATAATTACCGTTTTACTAATATCGGAAGTTCCAGATTAAAATGACTATTAAATTAACATTCGGTTATAATTACGCGTTTATTTTAACGCATTTAAAATTTGGCATGTAAACTCGTCATTTTAAGTGGGGGAAACGTTAATGCTTTCGTGAGGATATCGTTCCTCCATATGGGCCTAGCAAGTACCTTCGGGGCTCAAGTACCTTATGCTTTCGTGATGATATCGTTCCTTTGTAGGGGCATAAGCGAATGGGTCCCCCTGAATTGAACCTGGTTGAAAGGAGCCTATAATGGGTGATGATTGGGGGCCTTGTTACCCTTAGTAGGAGACAACAAGGACAATTCGAGTACCTCATAGCACCAACCCAGCATGTAGAGAACATAAAAAACCCACCACTTTAGAGCCATGCGGATAACCTAGGTGTTTTAGACTGGATGTAAATAGGGTTGTTTTGTTTGTTTATCATATTTAATTTGCTTTTTATTTATGTATTTATTGATTTTAACCGATATTGACTTGTTTTCTTTTTTATTTTTGTTTTGTTTTTGCATATATCATCGCATTCACATTACATAGGGTATTGATTTCCGAGTGGTTTCTCCCACAATAGAGATTGTTCATGATAGACCAAGGGTTCTTTGACCTGACGATAAGAGGTTCAGTTCTGGAGTTCCATCCCGATGCTAGATAAGAGACAGTAGAAGAATGATCGTTCATAGACTTCAGGTCAGATTCGGTAATTAATGTCAGTCCTGGTAGCAAGCGAGGCAGAATACAAGAGTTAAAAAAGCAAATGGCCGAGATGATGATCCAGATAAATGCTATGATGAAAGGTAAGTAGCCTGCCGAACTCAGAGAAGAATCGATCAAGGATCAGAATGTAGAACAGAGTAGTCAAAATGTTAAGATGGACAACACCGTTAAATATGACAAGTTAAATCCATTTGTGATCAATCTCAAGAAATAGATATGTGGTACGTTTAGGGTAGAGCCCCAGAAAACAGAAGCAAAACTAGGAGAAGCCCGAGAATCAAATGACGTAAAGAGGCATAGTCTTATACCTGTGAGATACACCGAGCTGCTTCCGTTGCTCATTGAAAGGAATCTTATCATACCAGTGAAGTCTGTACCAAAGAGACCTCCTTATTCGAAGGGTTACAACAGTCGTATCTGGTGCAGCTACCTCACAGGGGATTCGGGTCATCACACTGAGAATTGTTGAGCCCTGAAGAACATAGTTCAAAATTTTATTAGGATGTGAGTTTAGGGTTTTGAAGACGAACAACCCCGATTCTACAATGAGCCAGCCATTGCCCGAGGGACAAAGTCGAAAAAGGGTCTATGCTTAGTCCAAGGTTCGGGTAACACAAAAGTAGGTCACTTAAGTGAGACAAAATCAGGAGCCGAGAGTAAAAGCATATCAGAAGATGAACTTGCATTTGAGTATGACCAGCTCAAGTAGGAGAGGTATGATCTGAGTAAAATATCTAAGGGTATACAAGACGAATACCAGAAATTGCACTTTGAATTCAAGAATGCCGGTCTAGGTGACACCTTTAAAGAATGGGTTAATGGCATGATTCAGCTGAAAAACGATTTGGAGCGTTGGAAGCAAAAATGCAAGACTAGTAAAGATAAAGCCAGATCATTGTCACAGAAGCTGAGAGCCAACGTGACATCCTCCAAGGTGAGTTGGAAAGCAGTCTGGCTATGGACGGGATCCTAAAAACAAGTCTGCATCAGAAAGGGGAGGAATTTCAAGCCCTTCAAATGGAAAATGAAGCACTCAAAGAACATATAGAAAGGCTTAAGACATCTTTACGTACTATCGAGATTCGTGTTGAAGCGTACAAGCAGGCCGGGTATGAAAGTTTTAAAGAAGTAACCGTCAAGCTACAAAAGGCCAAGCAGAAAATATAGGAGAAAGACCAAGACATGAAGATTGTTATGACTCAAACGCGACAAGTGGCCCAACAGGTAGCAGACTTAGCTGATACAACAATACCGATAAGCCAGAATATGGATCCAGCGTTAGACCGCGAAGGAAAGCTAACAAGTCTATTGCATAAGGTCAAGAAATTAGGAGATAGAGCTCACCGCTATCTGTAAAATCCTAATACCCGATGTAATGAAATCTTTTGGTCTGAATGAAAGATGCTCTATGGGGACAAATCACTTGCGAAATCAATACTTTATTGCATTCATGCATTGCATTCACATCACATCATTTGCATTGTTTAATGATTTCATCATTGCATGGCACTTCATCATTTAATTTCTGAGGTTCGATGGCAGAACTAGTTGAGAAAATGGAACAAACTAAGGAGTCGAGGCTTGACCTGTTAGAAGAAAGAGTATAAAAGGATCTAAAGAATAAAGAAAGAATAAATGTTTTCAATACGAGTGAACTCTGCCTAGTCCCTGATTTGGTCATTCCTTCGGATTTCAAGATTTCCAGAATTGCACTGTGTGACGGAACTAGCTGCCTAAAGATTTACTTGACCATGTTTTGCAGAAAAGTTGAGGGATACATGAAGAATGAAGAGTTGTTGATCCACTAATTCCACGATAGCTTAACGGGACCTACAGCAGTGTGGTATAACCGTTTGAGCAGAAACCAAGTTCGGTCTTGGGGTGACCTTGCTAATGCCTTATTGAGTCAGTACAGATTTGCTTTATACTTAGCGCCCTGCCGACAGTTTCTTCAGAACGAGAAAATAAGACCAAATGAAAGCTTCAGGGAGTATGCGCTAAGGTGGCGATGTTTGGCAACCCAAGTTCAGCCATCTATAGTGAAAGAAGTGTTGACTCCCCTGTTCCACGCAACGCTTCCCTCTCTTTTCTTCGATATGATGTTGGAGAGATCAAGAAGCAAATTCGAGGATTTTATGACGATTGGAGAGAAGATAAAATATGCGATCCAAGAAGAAAAATTAGGGTCTAAGTCTAAGGACCGAACTGAAGAGAAGGCAGATGAAAACAGAGAAGTAAACGAGTGTCACATCTAAAGTTCTTGTGGCCGTAAAATAAGACAGACTGACTGACACCTCGGGGTCATCAAGGAAAATTCCTCGGACAAGTGCAAATTTGAAAGTTTTTGAGGTATCCATCTCAGACATATGGCCTCATTTGGTAGAAGGTCACTATCTGGTTCCCAGACCGATAAAGATTACACCTGATCCGTCGGCCCATAGCTTTGACTCGAGTAGCACATGTGAATTCCACATGAGGGCACCAGGGCATCCCACTAGAAAGCGTAGACCTTTGCTGGAGGAGATCAATAAGCTGATCAATAATGGGACCTTGACACAAGAACTGATCCAGCAGCGGAGAACCAAGGATGAAGGGCAAGTTCAGATAGTGCTAAGGAAACCAGAGATGTCTCGGCATTAGCAGACTTTCCTAAAGTAATACAAGAAACTAACTTCACTACTTATGGCCCACATGTGGTAAAGATCTTTTGTGAAGGGACATGCGTCATGTTTGTTGATTTTCATTCCAATGAAGAACCCATTTCGCTTAACATACAATGTTATTGAAAGCACACATATGTGTATCTTTTCTCGCCGTTGTAGGACACTGGATATCAATTGCAAGATGTGACATTAGTTGGAGGTTGTGATAATGATGAGGTGTGATCTCCCCAACAGACTCTGGTCAGCAAAGCAAGAATACTACTCTTTTGATGACATTCAAGGTCGAAAAAGCTCCAAATGTTAACCATGTAGAGTTGCTTGATATTGAAACTCTAAGCGTAATCTTCTATGCACTAAAGAGTTAACAATCAAAACAGGATACACGTGTGTTGAATAAAAGAAAATAACAATATTAGATGGATTAATTAAAAATCACTCCTATGTTTGAAGCATGGTAATAGGTTTGTTCGGATAAAAGTGTGGAAATTTTAGGGCACTCTCCTAAAGCAATAAGGTTGCAGTACACATCCAAGTCAAGAGACCTTAGCTTCATGAGTGATGGTAATATTTTCAAATCGTGACTATGCCGAGTAACCTGGGGTAATGTTGTTTGCTCCATCGTTATCTTCAAGACAAAGGACTGTGACGAGTTGATTTCCTCAAAATAATAATAAACGCATAAAAAAAGAAAAAAAAGAAAAAAGAGAAAAAAAATAAAGGAAAAAAAGGAAAGGATAGAAAAATGAACAATAACATAAGTTTAATTAATACACACCCATCTAGAACTTTATTCTTAGAATGATATTTCTGCGCTCGAGTGGTCAAACAAGTCCACCATTTTTAGGGCAGAGCAAATAATAAGAATTGAGGAATAGTAGTATTCTGCAGCAACGCGGTAATCATGAGGATGAACCGAGTCATCTGGGAAGACTTCACAACCTTGAATCGCCACAAAATTCCAAAATCCTTATTGACTCAAGCTATGCTTGAAATGATCGCTGAACGGTTGAATCTAAGACGCTCTTGCACTTGATTTCCATAGCTCATATTCTGTTGTTTGTTGATTTCAAGATCATGTATGTTAATCTAGATGACACCCTTTAGTGGAATGCCAATCAACAAATTGACAATTTAAAACAACAAAGATTTCCAAGTATTGCTTTAGGGATAAGATCCAGAACACCAGGTTGTGGATATTATTGGGCACTTAATCAGAGAAACGACCCCTCAATGTCTAAGATAAATATGATGACAAGAATATGTGTCAGACAGCTCAAGAGCCGGAAGCAGGTTTCAGCCATGATGCCTTGGTTGGTTTAAGGAAACGAAGAACGAACTGGGACGAGAATGAAAAAAAAGAAAAAGAAAAAAAAGAAAAAAACATTTCCAAAAAAACAAAACAAAAAAAGTAAGAGATAAACACTGATTATCCAAAGAGTTGGAGCATAGGGATCGAGAGTTGGTTCCCGTCAAGAAGCAGCGAGAAGATTAAATTTAGAAATTAAGTTTAGAGCATGGAAGCATTTTGCTCGCCCCAATGATGAAACTGAAAAATACTCCGGATGTTGGGTCAAAGAATGGGAAGATAGCTGAGCTCATGATTAAGAGGGGGCAAGGCAGAACATGACGAATGGTAAGAATCCATACACAAGAATGATATAGAGATTAGAATGAGCTTATTTGTGAAGTGGGTAGGGATCCCAAAGAAGAAAGACAGTTGATTGTGCAAGAGAGCAAGAGCGGAAATTCAATTGATGAAAATGAAGATCAAAATTGAGCATATTGCAAAAAGAAAAGAAATAAAAAAATCCGAAAAATGGATTTTCAGGGCATAGATTTTAAAACATATTTAAAAGAGAGAGGGAAAAAAGAGGAAAAAGAGAAGAAAGAGAAAAAAAGAGATAATTATACTGCGAAAGGGTTAAAAGATATGAATCAGATAAATAATTGATCAAAGTGCATACTGCGGCAGAAGAGAAGAAAAGAAATCTGAGGGACAACCTTTCAGGGCATAAGACTTTAGAACAGAAAAAGAGTGAAGAAGAAAGAAAAAGAAAAAGAGAGAAGGAAAAAAGACAAAAGAAAAAAAAGAAAAAAAAGAAAGAAAGGAAAAAGAAGAAGCAGAAGAATAATAGAAAAAGAAAAAATAAGAAAAGAAGAAGAAAAAAAGAAAGCTTTACATTACATGCATCATATAGATAGAGGCATGTCAATTTTTGCTTGTTTTAGACATGTACTTGAAGATTTATCAAAGGGTTTTAAGAAGTAAATTTTATTAAAGAAAGAAATATGAGGCAACCATAGTAGCGTGAGGCCAGATGACGGTAGCCAGAGTAGCGTAAAGCCAAATATTAAGTCATTTGGGCCATTAGTAAGACCTTCGGGCATGATGATAAGACATTCAGGCAATTAGTAAGTTTTTCGAGCATGGTGATAAGTCATTCGGGCCATCAATAAGTCTTTCGAGCATGATGCGGTAGCCATAGTAGCGTGAGGCCAGATGACGATAGCCAGAGTAGCGTAAAGCCATATATTAAGTCCTTCGGGCCATCAGTAATACCTTCAGGTATGATGATAAGATCTTCGGGCCACCAGTAAGTCTTTCGAGCATGGTGATAAGTCATTCGGGCCATCAATAAGTCCTTCGGGCATGATGCGGCAGCCATAGTAGCGTGATGCCAGATGATGGTAGCCATAGTAGCGTAAAGCCAGATATTAAGTCCTTCAGGCCATCAATAAGACCTTCGGGCATGATGATAAGACATTTGGGCCACCACTAAGTCTTTCGAGCATGGCAATAAGTCCTTCGGGCTATCAATAAGTTCTTCGGGCATGATGCGGCAGCCATAGTAGCGTGAGGCCAGGTGACGGTAGCTATAGTAGCGTGAGGCCAGATATTAAGTCATTCAGGCCATTAGTGAGAGATTCAGGCATGATGATAAGACCTTCGGGCCACCAGTAAATCTTTCGAGCATGACGATAAGTCCTTCGGGCCATCAATAAGTTCTTCGGACATGATGCGGCGGCCATAGTAGCATGAGGCCAGATGATGGTAGCCATAGTAGCGTGAAGCCAGATGTTAAGTCATTCGGGTCATCAATAAGTCCTTCGAGCATGATGATAAGTCCTTCGGGCCACCGATATGTCCTTCGGACCACCGATAAGTCTTTCGAGCATGGTGATAAGTCCTTCGGGCCATCAATAAGTCATTCGAGCATGATACTGTGGCCATAGTAGCTGAAGCCAGATATTAAGTCCTTTGGGCTATCTGTAAGTCCTTCGGGCATGATGATAAGTCCTTCGGGCCACCGATAAGTCTTTCGAGCATGGTGATAAGTCATTCGGGCCATCAATAAGCCTTTCGGGCATGATGCGGTAGCCATAGTAGTGTGAGGCCAGATGACGGTACCTATAGTAGCATAAAGCAAGATATTAAGTCCTTCGGGCCATCAGTAAGTCCTTCGGGCATGATGATAAGTCCTTCAGGCCACTGGTAAGTCCTTAGGGCCTGGTGATAAAACCTTCAGGCCATCAGTAAGACCTTCGGGCATGATGTCCAAATTTCAAGCTTTCCTTTTGAATGTCGAGACGAGTACAAAGCAGGGCATTGAAGGATTAAAGCTTGAAGAGTTGGCCGGGGAAGAGCGGAAAGTTCTAGAAGAACCCATAATTGCAAGGCCATGAATAGGAAAGTAAGACAAAAATGAGTGCTTTTTGGTCTTTGCTTTGTTCTCGTTTCACAAGAACAAGCAAAGAGGGGCAACTGTAATCGCTCATTTTTGTCCGGGTTGTAAATATTATAGTTATATTAAGTAATTATAGTAGTTATTATATATGTTTATACGTGTGGTAATATATGAGTATGCATGTTTATAAGTGATATACATGTTGCATGTAATATTTGAATATAAATACATTAGTAAGTATGTCTGCATGTATATATTATTCGTATGTATGCATGAGTGGTAGTTTGTGTACGTATTATAATAGTCATTATTATTATACGTATACGTATGTGTATTATTATTACGTGTGTGTATATTATATATATGCTTATGCATGTATATATATTAATATGTGTGTGCTATTGTTATTATTGGGTTAAATTAAAAACAGATCACTTAAATTATATTAGAAAAACCCATAATTATTAAATGCCCAGTCCATTACATATTAAAAAACCCATGTACTAAATAATTATACAGGCCCAACTGGCCAGCCCAATAACCCTAAAACCCTAATTCACATCTGATACAAAAAAACCTAACTTCTTCTATTTTTGTGCGCAGCCACATCTAAGCCATTGGATCAAATTTGATCCAACGGTCCAGATTGAAGATTGAAGCCCACTCAACTGCCGCGTATGATGCACGCGCGAAACTCTTCTGCTCCCTGTCACCACGTGGCATGATCCAAGGTAGCTACGTCATCTCCAAGATCTGATCTCGCCCGTTCACTTTCGGTCGATGATCCAACGGCCGAAATGAAATATGGCCGAGAGACTTTTCATCTCTCCAACCACTCTCTGCCGCCGTACACACCACCTCTCACCAGTCGTACCATCCAGACATGCAAAAATCAGAAAAAAAAACTCAGAAGTCATATCCAAATCAACCTCTGTAATAGCATTTATTTTGACAAGTCCTATAAGCAAAAAAGATCAGAGTAAAAAAGATAGATATATGTAAGGAAATCTACCATCTCTTGTAATCAGTCACCAGTTACCAGTTTCAGAGAAAAATACAAAAAAAAGAGAATCCAGTTTCTAGAGTAAAGCTCTCTCTTTTCCGCTCTTTTTGGCATGCATCCAAAAAACATTAACAAGTAAAAAAGGGGGTAAACAAAAAGTTAAGAGTTTACCTAGGATTTCGAACCCTTTCAACGCCGGTGACAAGCCTCCGGTTTATGATCGGACCTGGTGAGCCGCCCAAAGGGGGAGATGTTTCTTTTGGTCTCGGTTTTTTTAAAAAGAAAAAAATGGTTTTTGTTTCAGTATTTTCCTAAATATGGGTAAAAGGGGAGCTTTTCTTTAAAATCTAAGTGTGGATTCGAGTTTGGGTTGAGGCGGGAATTATTTTGGTTATTTTTTTGGGCTCACCGACGCCGACTAGAGGCGGCTAGTGACGGAGGAAACGGCGGAGACACCATCGGTTTTTGGAAACGGTGGCGGCCGGAGAGGGTTTTCTAGGTTTGTAGGGTTTCGGGTTTAAAGGATAATAAAAATGGGATGATTTGTTTTATAAAACAAAATTTAAAATGGCTAAACCTTGAAATCATATCCGATAAGGTCTGTTTATAGACTTTTAATTTTCAAAAATGGTTTAGTTGCTACATAAGGAGTTTCGCATTTTCAATTTTTTCAGTTTGAGTCTTCCCCTTGGTCATATTGCAGGATCGATCCCTCTCAGTTTTTCAAAAACCCCAATTTCATCCATAATTTTGTTGAAATCATATTTTTAAATGGCGAAATTGCACACTTAATCCTTCCGTGTTTTGAGATTTTTCAAACCGAGCTTGCCGCATGGGTTTATTACCCGATAGGTCCTTTGAAGTTTAATTCGATTTTTAATCAAGTCTCTAATTACGTCTTTTGCCTATTTACATTCTATTTTTGGGTTTTTTTTTTCTTTTCCATTTTAGACCCTCTGATGCTTTAAACTTTTATGTCTTTTATTCTTTTTAATTTGTTTTTTTAGTATGTTATGTTGCATATCATATTTACATATGTTTCATTCATGCCTTGTCTATTTATGTTTTATCATGTATTATATTCTTTTTGTGTTTTAATTTGATCGTTCATATTATATATGTCTTTTTATGTTATATTTAATTTAATGCGCATATCATGTTTACACGTTAGCTTGTTATATTCGTTTTGTATATTAGGATATATATTAATTTATGGCGTGCTTGGTCTCATAAATACCATGTTTTTATGTCCATTTTGCTTCTTTGTAGGTTACTTGATAGTATGATATTGTTTGTTATATGTAAAGTCTTTGTTGTTTTTTTTACATGTTAATTATGTCATTGATAAAGTTTTAGTATGCTTTTGTGGTGTTGTTGATTCGTTAATTTCGTACCCTTTTTATGTATATGTCATGCATACTATTTATGATTTTTTTATATGTGCAAGCATGTTACAATTAGAATTTAATCTTGAAGTATGTTTTTCTCGTTCATGTTTACCTTGTTTTATATTATGAGGGGTTATGTTTTTCATGTATTTTATTATTTTTGTTTAACATTGTAATATTCATGTTTTTAGTATCATGTCAAAATGGATGTATGTTTTTATTTGTTTTCTAAGATTGCATTTCGGATATATTATCGTCAATGCGGTGCCCTTTTATTCGAGCGTAAACGTGGCCAATATCAAGCGCAGTGATGGTGGTCTATTGGTTTATTCTCGAATAACGGGGCCCTTAAAATTTACTCGCACTTATAGCCAAATTTTAATCTAATCGTCACTTTAATCCGGAAAGTCTAATGTTAATAAAGCGGTAATTATTAAATTACCAATTTTGGGCGGTGTGGGGTGCTAATCTTTCCCCATCCGTAACCGACTCCAGAACCCAATAATTTTTAAATCTCTGGTTTTATGGTGTCCGGCCTACCTCAGTGGCCGGTGGCGACTCCATTTTTAAATAAAACGCGATTTTTTTTCAAAATCCCACGGAATAAATGTTTTAACACCCGAAAGATCCTAAACACCTTAAAACCTCGTGTTTTAGCAAAAAGAGAGGGATATCGCTACACTAACATTGCACATTTAACAAAAAAATGATGTACACTTTTGATATTTATCCATCTAATGTTATAATTGTTTGGAAGTATTTAACAAAAGTTTGTAAATACTTTTAATATTTATCTGTAATTCAATTTAATTATAAATTTGTGTTATCTTATGTTATAATTGTTTTACATGGAAACAAATATGAGGGATAAGAACAAAGCACCAGTGTCTTTAATCTCAGATTTGTTTCTTAAATCATTTAAAACAAATACCAAGACAAGAACATAAATTTATAGTTAAAATTGAATTAGGAAACAAATGAGGGACTATCCCCTGCTACTTTATCACTGTTACCTGCTATAAAATACCAAATAATTAAAATTTGTTTAATATTTTAAAATAAAATTTTAAACCCTAAACCAACAAATATTGAGTGCGACATGAAATATTACACTAGGAAAAGACATGAACTCAAATTTTAAAGACAACATTATTGGAAGAGATCCACACCCCGAACATGAATAGTAAAACAAGAGAAATTATATTAGGAGTCTTTTTCAACATATCATCTATGAGACCAGTCAATAAAATATAATCATCCTATTAATTTTTCTATATATTTACTTGGTAAAAAAATAAGATAGAAAAAATTAAGGCTTAAGGATTCAATAAGCCCCTAAACTTTTTTTGCACTCAATTAAACCCTCAAACTTAAGAAAAGAAAATCAATTTGGCCCTTTGACCAACGTTGACCATTAACTTTAACGATTTTTTTTAAATTTGGCACGTGTTGCAACAGGTAATGTCACTTGTCATTTTTATAAATTTTTTAAATTTTAAATTTTAAAACATATATAAAAATTAGAAAAAATTTAAAAATTTAAAAAATCTGAAAAATTCTAAAAATTATTTTTAAAATATAAAAATATTTTTAATTTAGAAATTTATTCAAAAATAATAAATAATAATTTTTCAAAAGATTAAAATATTTTAAAAAAATAAAAATATTAAATATTATTATACAATTATAAAAAATAAATTGAAAAAAATAAAAAACAATAAAATTTATTTTGGTTTTTAAAATAAATTTTATTATTTTATATTTGAAAAATCAAAATAACTTTTATTGTTTTATATATTTTTAATTTATTTTTATAATTTTATAATAATATTTAATATTTTAATTTTTAAAAAAATCATTTGAAGAATTATTATTTATTACTTTTTAATACATTTTGAAATAAAAAAATATTTTTATATATTTTAAAAATAATTTTTAGAATTTTTCAGTTTTTAAGTTTTTTTTAAATTTTTCTAATTTTTATATATTTTTTCAAGAAAAAATCGTTAAAGTTAACGGTTAACGTTGGTCAAAAATCTAAATTATTATTTTTCTTGAATTTGAAGGGTGTAAAAAAATTAAAAACTTAATTAATTTTTTTATAAAAGTTGAAAGGCTTATTGATCTTTTTAATCAAAAATTAATAAAATAAATATATTTTATTGGGTAGTACATGATATAATTTTCTTTTCCCCAAAAGGTACTCCGAGTCTCCGACGAAAGAATCTACAGTATATAAAATGGCCAGATTTTCCCTTTCCATCTTTGTTTTGTCTGGGAAAATTCCAAAACCAAAACGTACCCCCCGTGATTCCCACTCTCACTATTTTCGTGAATTTTATTTCCATCCCCAGAATCCACCCATTTTCAAAACTCCCAATTATCCCCTCCCCCGTTACATGGAAATAGTATAAATACCAACCACATAAACCATGTCTTCATCTTCACAACAATCCCTCATAAACAACCATAATTCTTCCCATTACCAAAACCTCATTCGAAGACCCACTGTTCGCCTCCTGTTAATCTCAATGTCTGTGCTTCTTCTACTTTCCATTCTCACTCTAACCCTTTTCTTCACCCTCTCCTCCTCCCACCGCCACCATCTCCAGCAAGACCCGCCGCAAAACGCCTCCCAAATCCGCCTTGCTTGCCAATCCACTCGCTTCCCACAACCATGTGAGACTGCTCTAACGCAGTCCTCTTCTCTCCCTCCCAGCCCAACTTCCCTCCAGATCATACAATCTGCTATTTCTGTATCTTCCCAGAACCTCAAGACCGGACAATCCATGGTCAAATCCATCCTCGACTCCTCCAAGGGCAGCGTCAACCGCACCAACGCCGCCACCATATGCCTCGAGATCCTTTACAACTCGGATCACCGCATCAACTCCACCGTCGACGGTTTGACGCAGGGGAAGATAAAGGACGCGCGTGCGTGGATGAGCGAGGCGCTTTGCTTCCAGTACGACTGCTGGAGCGCGCTCAAGTACGCCAACGACACCCAGCTGGTGAACGAAACGATGTCGTTTCTGGACTCCCTAACGCAGCACACCAGCAACGCGTTGAGCATGATGGTCGCTTACGACAATTACGGGGACGATATGAAGTCGTGGGCCCCACCCAAAACGGAACGGGGCGGGTTCTACGAGAAAGGGTCGGGCGGGACGGCGCTCGTTTCAAGCGGGGGAGTGCCAGCCGGGTTGAAGCCGGACGTGACGGTGTGTAAAGATGGGAGCGGGGGGTGTTACAAGACGGTGCAGGAGGCGGTGAACGCGGCGCCAGATAACGCAGAGCCGACCCGACGGTTCGTGATACTGATAAAGGAAGGGGTATACGAGGAAACGGTGAGGGTTCCGTTGTGGAAGAGAAACGTGGTTTTTCTGGGGGATGGGATGGGTAAAACCGTTATTACAGGTTCTCTGAATGTGGGGTAGACCGGAATGACCACCTACAATTCTGCCACCGTCGGTGAGTTTCTCTCGATTTTAACTTTAACTTTGCCGACACGAAGTAATATTTATCGAGTCCAGTGATAAACACTTCAATTTATCCTTAAAATAAAAAAAGAGAACGGTACTCGTGTTAGGACAAATCCAATTTAACATTAAAAAATTTATAAATTTTTAATATCTGCAATATCATAATCTGGTTAACCAGTTAATTTTGAAATAAATTCATATTTAATTCATTAGATTTGCTAATTAATATTTTTCCTAAACTGTTATAAATTATCCTCTATCCTTACTCGAGTTTGGATGTGTGCACTAATATTCTTAATTTTTAAAATTAAATTGAATATGCATATGAAGGTTAAGATTTATTAAATAGATAGCAAAATATATATTTTTATTTAAACACTCTTTTAAGTCTCTTTACTGTATAAAAAATTTCAAAATCCAGATTTGTTGGATATTATACTTTATAAATAACTACATGAATCCATGGAATTAAACTTTGGGTTTTAGATGCGATTTGTTTTAATGCTGGACTGGGATCGTTTGACTGAATAGATGACTCAGTGGTATACTATTCTCGTTTCACTTTGAAAAGTCACTTCGAAAAATGTGGAATGCGTGACTTTGAATGCGGAGAAACAGTCTTAACACTTAATTTGTATGTGAAAATTCTCCACCATTTCTCAAGTTAAAATTTAATCACAAATGATTTAGAAATAAAAGTAATCCACATGCAGCCTTCCAAGAATGGGAAAAAAAGAACAATACACATGCAGGTGTGCATGATTTTCTTCCATTAGGTTTGGCTGATTGGTTAGTTAGTTCATCTGTAACTGGTGTTACTTTTCAAAAGATTAGGAGTAGCCAGCTTTCGTTTGAGATTGAGGGCGACTAAGATTGCTTTGACCTTGACCTTTCAATCAAACCAACCACATGGTTTAGGTCCCTTTTGTTGACATGATCTACTTCATCTTGGAATTGTTAGGTTCTTTGTTGTTAACAGGGCAAGATCTGCTGAATTCATGCATCTTCAGTTTATCATAGTCCTAACATGTTTCATTGGCCTGTTGCTGGGGATGGATTTATGGCCAGCGGCCTCACGTTCGCTAATACGGCAGGCCCTGATGCCCACCAAGCAGTAGCCTTCCTATCGGATAGTGATCTTTCCGTCATTGAGAACTGTGAATTCCTAGGAAATCAAGATACTCTGTATGCTCACTCGCTCCGCCAATTCTACAAGAAGTGCCGGATTCAGGGGAATGTAGACTTCATCTTTGGAAACTCTGCTGCAGTATTCCAAGAATGTGACATTCTGATTGTTCCCCGGCAGTTAAATCCCGGAAAAGGAGAAACCAATGCCATCACAGCTCATGGCAGAACAGATCCTGCTCAATCAACTGGTCTCATTTTCCAAAACTGTATGCTCAACGGCACCGATGAATACATGAAATACTACTTTAGCAACCCTAAGGTGCACAAGAACTTTCTGGGAAGGCCATGGAAGGAATTATCGAGGACTGTTTACATAAATTGTGTCATGGGACCTCTTATTTCTCCGGACGGATGGATGCCATGGACCGGTGACTTTGCATTGAACACACTCTTCTACGGAGAATATCAGAATTCGGGACCGGGTTCAAATGTTTCGGCAAGAGTCCCATGGAGTTCACAAGTTCCAGCACAGCATGTATACACTTACTCTGTTGAGAATTTCATTCAAGGAGATCGGTGGATCCCAACATCATCTTGATCTTCTTTTTCCCCATCAATATTACCTAGAATCTTGTTGATTGTTATGTCAAAGTAATAAGAAGTATAATTTTGTAAAATCATCCTATTTATGTGTTACAAAATCTTTATAAGAAGAGTAGTTTTTCAGGCAGTAGGTTTAATGATGTTGCAGTATTATACAGGAAAGATGGATTTTGCATTACCCTTATCCCTTGGGTCACTCTTTCACCATGCTAAAGCCTCTCTTTTCCTGTAGAGCGTCCTAACTCTTGTATTGAATTAGACAACTGAAGCCAGAAAAGATTGTTGGCAAAAGTACTACAAAAATGAGGTGTTATCACTGACAGGACAGATAAAAACTGATAATCGAACAAAGAAATAGAATATTGTGTCAACTAAAATAAAACTTAGTTGGCATCATTTGAATCAATTAAAAACGATAAAAAATTTGAATATGGAAACCATTTGTGGTGGTGTTAAATATAGAATAATCCAAAGCTTAAGTGAAACTAATGTTGAATGATGTTGTAAGTGAAGATGAGTTGGTTGAACAACTTGGAGTGGGGCAAAGCATATGCCTTGATGGAGTATAGGAACCCTATGATGTATGAGAATGGTAATAATGGAGAGGAAGTGTGACAATGGGCAACTGCTTTCCTTACACAAAGGTGTTATGGGAGAGATTTGTCTCTTCATCCTGTTGTGTATGTAGTTGGCATCTTGTCTTTGATTTTTGGTAAGTAAGTTGAACAATGTTTTTAATCTAGCAAGTCGTTTATTGTGTTCTTTTGGTTGTCAACCTATTGCAAGAAATGGGATTATCGGCAAACAATGTTGTCCAGTCCTTGCTCCTGTTTGATAATGATATCGACAAGGCATGGGCACATTTGTTGAACAGCTCTTCATGAGGATGATATGAACCAAATAGTATATAGTACTAGTTTTTATGTGCATAAAACAAGTCTTGCCACGTTGTAGGCATGGATTTAGTATTTATCAATTCTTTTGTTCCGTAGGATCGGATATTATGTTTTATTTGTATGGATGGATCATAGATGTAGTGTTTTTCTTCGAGTACCGTTGTTCGTGTTAATTTCTGACTTGTATTCAGATTGGAGTATTTCTGTTAAAAATAGTTTTACTATTTTTAAAAAATAAATTTTAAATTGAACCAAAATATGTCTACATCATCCACGGATTAGAATCGAAGGACAAATATAAATATTTAAAAAATAAAAAGACAAATATATAATTAATTTATTTTAAAAAATGTATATATAACAAAGGCAAAAAAAAAGTTTAGGGATTGACGGGCATAAGCCCCTCCCTCCCGTGACCTTAGTCCCTCCGTCCTTGTAATCATATTAAAATTCACCTCCAATATTAGCTCCACAAAACCGATCACATGGCATCATGAAATCCGAATAGCATAAATCAACATTAGAAGGTTTCAACTGAATTCTGAATCAGATTGATAATCAAGTTAAGAAACCTTACCAAAAAAAAGTGATTTTTGAAAGATTCCATTAACTTCCATGCACAATAATTGACAAATACTATACCTACAGTTTACACCGAAAAATTGCAGACTAGACCTCCGGTACATTATTCTTGCAAGAGTATAATCAAATTCATGAACAGAGCCAAAAATTAAAATAAGAGATAAGGTATAATTAATTATAAAAATAAAAGAGATAAAATTTAAATGAATTAAAAATTAGGGCTAAATATAATTCAAAGTTACATTTACATTTTAAAATAAATTAAAATCCTCTACTAGGGTTGTCAATAGAACAATTTTCACGGGATATATTTCACTTCGCATTCAATTGGGCAAAAATAAATTTAATTTTGCAGGCGATAAGGCAGAGATAAAACAAAAACTAAATTCACTATGGGTGGTGGGACAGGCGTGAGTACGACCTTATACCCACCCGGCCCACCTCTGTCGGCCTTGCATCATCGCACTCACCTAGTATACATAATAAATATATTTAAAAACATTAACATTTTAAAAAATTATTCATCATTCCATCCTATTTTTAATACTCTCATGCTCAACACCTTCATCTTCTCACTTTATCTTTTTTACATAAAAGCCTATAATTACTGCTCATTATTTCATCTTTTAGATCATGTTTTCCTCCAACTCTCACTCTTTATGAAATTCTTCGATAGCAAATCTATCTAGTATGTATTCTATAATAATTGAATGTTGGTTGTTGAGTTTTTTATTTTTATTATTGTCTTATTTTGTCACATATGTGGTGGGAGTCCAAAGGACACGTATTTTATACTTCTTTATGAAAAAAATAGTTTATATTTATTTAGCTAATACTTGTAATATTATATGGAGTGGGTCGTAAGTGTGTATAGCGAGTATTAAATAGGTTTTAGGACTCATGTGCGTGGTTAAGCACAGATGATTTTAGTCTTATGAGTCACGGGACATGAATGATTTTGAGTTTTGTACCCGCAATGGGTCGCGGGGCGAAAATAAGTATAAAATGTCTTTTTTTATTGAATAGTCTTAAGGTGATTACAAGATAGTATTTGTTCATACATATTATTAACTCTTTGACAATGCACACACACCTTACAGATAAAGTAACTTAAACCCGAATATTTTAGGAAGAGCATTATCTTCTTTTTAAATGAGACTACTTGTTAAATTCAAGTGTGAGATTTCTTAATAGAGCAGATATGAAGAGAACACTCTCCTTAACCGACCCGCCCAATTGACATCCCTACCTCTATTCTTAAATTCAAAATTCAGTTTCTCTAATTTAACTACGGAGGGATTCAAAATTTATAAGTTTTATCCTTAAACAATGCATTGATCAATTTTTTAAATTCTATATTACTCATGGATTTGATATGAAGAGAGGATACAAATAACAGGGGACAAGAAAAAAAAAACTCATGTGGAGTTGTATCATATATTAGCTATGTCATGATCATAACCTAAGCCCAAAACAACTTTATGAATAAAAATTAAAATCAAAAGTGTAAACACAGTGTCATTTATATAAAAATGATTAAAAAAACAAAACAAAAACATAGAAATCAAAAGAGTGAAGCAGTGTTGATTGCCGGAGGTGTTGGAACATAAAATTCATCATCAGTCCAGTTACTTTCACCCCAGTGTTTCAACATGCTTTCCCATTCACATACATTGTCAATGCACTTCTTCCTTCGCCTGTCGTTCACCTTCATCCTCCAATGCCCGTCGCTGAAATTCCCCTTCTCCGCTTCCCGTCTATCGAACTCTAACTGCGCCTTTTGCTTCGATCTCAACAAGCAAAACTCCTGTAACTTCTCCGGCATCGCATCGTGCACTTTCCACCACCTTTCATGTGCCACATCGCTAGCAAACTCTAGCATTATGTCCGAGTTCCAATTGCAATCATAGTCCTTGTAGCACAACCATGGCTTTATGCCTAGGTAGTGAAGTACGTAAAGGATCGGCGGATCGGAGCCGAAAAGACGGGTTTTCTTTTGCTTGACGTCCTCCTCGTCACCAATCCAGAAATGTTTGAGGAAGTTCATGTGTCGCGGAATCCGGTGCCACCATGTGAAGACCTCGTTTAAGTACCCTTGATCCCCACCGTTGTATGACTCGAACACATTGATGTGATCCATCAAGAGTTGGAATGTGCAATTTGATGGCTCGATGACCATCACACCAGAGTTGAAAAGTGTGGCGTTGTTCCCCGTTGCTGATATTTCGGGCATGCCGAATAAGAAATCGATGTTGCGAAGAATTAGCAGATCGGCGTCGATGAATATGATCTTGTTGTACTCGGTGAGCTGCCATAACCGGAACTTGCTGTAGTTATATTCGTTGTAAGCATCTTTCTCTGCTTTTGGATTCCTGATCCTTTGAATTGTCCTGACTTTCCATCCAGCGGCCTCGAGTCCACTCCTGTAATAAACATTGATTGTCTCGTCGACAAGTATCACGAGGTCTCGAGTGGAGCCCGACATGCGGATACTTTGAGCCGCTGCTATAGCCCCACATACATATACATGAGCTGAATGGAGAATTGTTGCATATGCTTCTCGAGATGCATTCCCTGAATATGTTGATGCTGCATTTAACATAATGTATCACTTTTTTTTCCCATTGAAATTAAGAAAAATATGAAGTTTTGGGGCATTAAAAAAAATCTAGAAATGGACTGACCTTTGACCCCAATTGGAAGTGCGAGTTCACAAGAACCAATTGGAAGCTGAATCTTTTCCCTCAACACATTCAAGTCCGGTTTGTATAGCCAGACATTGTTTTGTCGTCCGACAAGTTCTTTGCAAGGGAACATGTTGGGTATTGGGAAACACTTCGAAACGAAAAGAACATGCACCGGATAGAACCCCTTGGCCGATGTCGCGAGACTAGCTGCCGCGAGCTGCATATGCAACCGAGCAACATCCCTAGACCAATTCCCTTCGTTCCTACAAGGAAGCTTGACAGCGATCAGATCGAGACGTTTTCCGGGAACTTCGATCTTGGGTAGATCGGGGCAAACCGGGACGTCTTCTTCTTGCTCCTCATCGATCCATTCCGGATAGAGTGAGTCCCAAGTTATATTCGGTTCGGCATGATCCAGTTGAAGGACCATGTGGTTGGCATCAGGCATTAGGTGCTTCCAATGAGTGACTTCAACATCATTGAAGTTCAAAAGTCCAATTCCCTGGTAATCATTCTTCTTTTTATCCATTTTTTGAACAACTTGCATTACATCATCCCAATTGGTCTCAATGTCCGATACATATCGAAAATCTGCTTCTCCCCATATCCACCTCTTCACGAAATTCGTTCTGCATGCATGCATGGAGTATCCATTTCCTTATGTACATATGTATGTTAATGCATGTACGTATGTATATATGTATGCATGTGTTCGAAAGACTTACCGAGAACTTGTGGACGATGAAGGGTGAGTGTGATTGGGCCGTGGCGAGTAGAAAAGCTTAACGAAGGTGATGCAAAGAATGAGAAGGAAAACAAGTTTGAGCAGAGGATATTTGCAGCAGCATGAGGAGCGGTCTTGAACTAATGGGAGATGGAAAGGCTTCTGATCAGCATCTTTCACTTTGTTCTTATTTACCCTTCTTTTGTATATTGCCTCACTGCAAATAAATGATAATGTAAAAAAATAATAAGAATCATAAGAATGATACATTACAGTATTTTATTGGTGAGATATAAAATTATTTAAAAATAAATTTTATCGAATCGTCCGAATGTTATAGTCTCTTATTAATAAGTTTAACTTCAAGACTAAAATGAAAATATTTACATGGAAGTTTGTAGAATTATTTTCGTTAGATTATCTAAATTTTACAATGAACTTACATCTAACATATTTTAACTAGTGTATTAAACAATGTTTAAAAAGTACATTTACATAAAAAAAAACTTTTACATATTATATATATATCTACTCAAATTAAAATTGTTTAGATAATTAATCTAATTATTGACATTTTAAACAATTTAATTAAAAACCAACAAAAAATTCAAGGGTTTAAATTTGATACACAGGCTGTGTATTTTACACAAGTCTGTTTATTTCTACTATAAATCAAAATTAAACCTAAACCCTAAAAACTAAACCCAAACCCTAAACACTAACCTTAAATTTTAAACCCTACAACCCAATCCCCTAAACCCTAAACTAAATCCCTAACTCCTAAAACTAAAAATCTGTTTAAACTAAAGTTTACACAGACTGTGTATTGAACTTTTTCTCAAAATTCAATGTCAAAACTGAAAATTATTTACTTCACAAACAATAATTGGTTATCATTCACAAATTATATAGCAAGGATGTATTTCGAATAGTTTTCCGATTTTTTTAAATAATATTATTAATTTAAGAAGAAGGGTTTTAGTAAGTAAACAAAACCGATTTTAATAATACTTTTGTTTATGAAATTAAAAATAAAACTTGAGAAATCTTATGAGCCACTTTAAATGTCGCATGCTCAACCTACATTTGGAAAGAGCTATGCATTCTACGATCAAATCAATTTGTGAGAACCCAACAAGTATCAAGTAAAAAAAATAGTTGATGTTTATCTTAACAGATACGGGTTTAAATCGATTTGTCTAAAAGGTGTATTTATATTATAAAAAAATTAAGAATATATATAAACATATACTATCTTGTAATTATTTTTAGACCATTAAAAGAATGAATTTGTGAGACAATAAACCTAATTGTCCCGGTTGCGAATATATTTTTATTTTGTTTAGAAATACTTCAAATAAAAAATGGTGGAGATGAAGATGATGAAAAAAATAGGAATAATATGATTAATAAACAGATAAGGAAAATAATTTTAGGAAAATGCTTGTAAATCGTATATGAGAATACCAAATGCTTCTCTAGAATGTAATATTACATCTAATAATAAAATATTCCTATATAATTCAGATTCAAATAATTTATTATATAATATGTGTATATTTTTAAAAGGTTAAAATTAATAAATAAATATTATCTCGTAATAAGATTAAATAATTAAAAAAAATAATAAAACATCCCTTCCATCGTACAAAATCTTAATATACTCATTTTCCACTCAAGAATAATATTTCTAATGTATTACAAATATTGAGAAAAATGTACTAAAAAAGTAGGCCAAAATAAAACAAGATGTCATCATAATAATATTTTGTGATGTAGTGGAGAAAACCAGCAGCATAAATCAAAGAAGTACGATGTCACATCGAATATATGTGGTAGATTTATATCATCTGTTGCTGGTTTTTTATTTTCGACCTTTCAGATGTGACCCATGGAAATAATACAAGTTTTTTTTTTTATCTTTCAAATTTTCTTGAATAGATTAATAGACAGGCTCTTTTATCTTTCAAATTTTAAAATATTTTTATTGTGGTAATGAGAATAAATTCAAATTTCGTGGAAGAATTTAATTTTACATAAAACTTGAATTTAAATATTTAAAATTTAACTTTAATAACATGATAATTTACATTTTAGATCACTAAACTTAACACTCACTTTTATTTATATCATAAATCTTTAATTTTATCAAATTACATCATTCAACTTTTATTATTTATAAACCAAGGCACTTATATTAACACCATTAAACAATTTCAATAGAAAATACTAAAAAATTGACACTTTTTTAAACACATATTCACATGTCATCGATAAATAATGTTTAATTGATAATTTAAATGTTTTTTGTTAGGATTTATAAGAAATATAGTTATTTTTCCTTTGAATTTTTTAAATGAAATGTTTTAGAAAATTTTAACAAATAAATATTAAAATTACCAATTAAATATTATTTGATGATGATATGTGGAAATAATGATAAGTAAACATGTCAATTTTAGTTTTTTTGTTAGAATTATTTAACGATATTAGTATAAGTTACTTAGTTTATTAATAATTAAAGTTTAATAATGTAATTTAATTAAATTAAAGATTTGTAATGTAAATGAAAGTGGATGTTAAATTCAGTAATTTAAAATGTAAATTACCCTTAGTAACACAGTCAAATCTTCTTTTAACATAAATATATTTACTTAAAATATTAATTATTCAAATATGTATTACATCTACGATGTACGTAATTTAAAATTTGATGAAAAGTTTATCCAAGTTAGTTTACAATTATCAGCATATGTAAATTCGATAAAAAAAAAATGTGATGTAAAGTTAATATGGAAAAAAATTTGATACACATGCTGAGTAAACTTTAGTTTACACGTGCCTTTTAGTTTTAGGAGTTAGAATTTTAGTTTAAGGTTTAGGGGTTTAGGTTGTAAGGTTTAGAATTTAATGTTAGTGTTTAAAATTTAGTGTATAGGGTTTAAGGTTTAGGGTTTACTTTTTTAGGCTTAAGGTTAAGAATTTAGGATTTGAGTTTTTATAGTGTAAATACACATGCTTATGTAAAATTAATTTTATACAGTCTGTGTATCAAAGTTTTACCCAAGTTAATATAAGACTTTACATTTAGTTGAGCCCTAATAATCCAATTATTTAAATTATTATACTAGATTTTATCATATTCACTCATAAAATATATTTTATATAAGAACTATATTTATTAAAATTTACTTAAAATAATCTTAAATTGAGTAGTAAATGATTTGTACTTAGATATATTAGTCTCCTATGTAATCCTCAAGTACTTTTTGTTTTATATAAAGATTATATAAAAGAAATAAAAGTAAAAAATACCATTAGAATAATATGTATTATACCCTTAAATAAAGATAATTGAATAATTTTCAAGTGAGTTGGTGTCCAACTAATCAGTAACACCAAATTCGGTCAAACTTTTAAATATGATATAGATTTGTAAAACAATAAGAAAATATAAAAATGAATATATTATAATTGAAAATAATTTATATGTGAATAAAACCTTTGGTGTATTGACAAATATTTATAAAATAAATTAATAAAGCAAGTATCCATGAATGTAACAGTGCCTTGAAAGGAAACACCAGTCGGCAAAAAGTTAATGAAACCGTAGACTCTACTCCTTCTACTCATGCCCCGATAATCATTTTTTTAAATAATTTCTACTTAAGAGAGCGGAAAGAGAAGTTTAAATAAATTTAGAGAATAAAAAGTTAATATTTAGAATATAAGAGATGTTGAGGATATTTGGGATATAGGCTATTTGCAGATGGTGTTTTCCCCTTGTACTGTTGAAAATGGCCTATATCCCCAAATATCCCTCAACATCTCCTGTATTCTAAATATTAACTTTCATTTGGCCTATATATCCAACGAAACTAAAAATTTTGCTCCTACTAGATCTTGAACCCATAACCTAAACGAATGAAAAAATTTCAACTGAAATCACATGTTCTAGATATTATTGAACTAATAATTATTTTTAAAAGGCCTTCCCCTAATCTTAATTAATTAAAACATAATGTTATTGTTTTTATTATCTATGGTTTTGAGGTATATGCCTAGTTGGGAAAATTTTATTTTTTTGCTAAAATAGGTTTGTCCTATGAAGATAAAAGTAAATGCATGGTTAAAAGCTGTGGTTGGTTGGTCAATCATTGGATTCAAAATTCTAAACCAGTAAGATTGGTTGACAGTAAACTTTATTATACCCGCAAGGGTAAATATTTGTAATTGTAAATTAAACCCTCGATTTAGCATCAATTCCTCACAAACTGAGATTAGCAATAGAAAAATATGGATTTTGCTCAAAAGAATCCAATGTGTTGCTGAGTTATAAAACTCAAGTCAAGGCTCTTTGCTTAAGCAGTCCACTCAAATCACAGCATAAGCTAATGAATTAAAGAGAGTTTTCCTTGTAAACAACAGATATTTAAATTGTAGTTGCGGCCGCGTTTTCGAGCACTATGTTTTACGGTTGCGAACTTAACGAATGTTATTGCGATCATTGTGGACCGTTATTTTACGCAATAACAATTTCCGACGGTATCGCTACTCCTATTGCAGTTGCAGTAACGGACTGCTAATTTGAATCCCCGGTAAATAATATTAGCAATGTAAGAAGAAACAAGGGAACTCACATTGATGCAGACAAGCGATGTCGGGTCTCCGTTGAACCAGGTAAGTTTGCCATGATTTCTCTCATTTCCAAGGGCATGCATGCAAAATCTGATCCACCAACATATGGTCATTTGAAAAAAGAAAACAAAAACAATGAAGACATGCAGGAAATGACCAAGAAAAAGAAGAAGAAATGGCCAGAAAACTGAACCTGTGTTGTGTGGCAATGGAGGAGGAGGAGAAGACAGACCCTGAAAGCCAAACAAACAAGACTGGCAAAGAAGGCAATATAGGCTATGGGTAACTTGTTCCTCAAATTTTCTATTATTTTACTTTTTGTTTATTATTTCTCACCAAATATTTTTAAATTTTGTATGTATCATAATATATTTATTGTGGATTTTACTAATTTCGATCGTAGGGGTCCACCTTAACTACTTATTACACCCATCTTAAGCTTCTTTACTATATGAGTTCCATTGCCCCCCAACAATTAATGATTCTCTAATTGCTTCCTCTCTTTTTTCCTTTTCCTAATTTGTCCTTTCCCAAGCTTTTCCAGTTCCACAATACAATATTGATTTTTGTTTCGGTATAATTATTTGTATCCAACTCATTGATTAACTAATCTAGATTAGATACTACATAGACTCATTATGAGGACAACTCTCCTAATTCAATTTGTTTCATTCTCAACGTCAAGATTCGAAACTCCCACCTTGCTTAAGAGATTTAGTCTCGTCCCACTAAACCAAATAGTTATTGGTACAATATTGATTCTCATTTCGAACCTTTGATCCTGCTTAAGATATCTAATATCAACTCATTTTCAACATTTAGTCTTATTCATCTATTCCACTCATCCAATAATTATAAATTAATTTAAAACTAATTGAATTTTACATAGTATAAGTAGATTTCATATATATAAACACTTCTTCCTTTGTATTGGGACAATACTAATCAAACCAAGACTCAATCATCGATAAATGTTTATTAAACATTGTATACTTATTGTAGTGGTGAATTATTACAATTTATTTTGATTCTTTTTTAATTTGATTCGACCCTGAATTAATTATTAAAAACATTTAAATTTAAAATAACCAAACCCAATGAGATTAAAAATTAAGATAAGAACGTTTTGGTAGTGCCATTAACAAGGTAACGAGGGTAGTGAAATGTTCAGGCTTGAACTTTGAAGAGTGGTTGACAGATTAGGTTAATGAAAATAACTGGTTATGTTTGGAGCTAATGATGATCAAATGTCCCAATCCTCCAAATCAAAGGACTTTGCCAATAAACCAAAGGCATGTGAATAATGGGGGGAAACGTCTAGGTTTAAAGCTGCTTTCAGGCTTTAACTATTTCACCAAACGTACCCTAATTAAGACCAAGTCAAAAGAATGATCGATTATTAGATTAGATGGTTAATTGGAACAGAGATTAGCACATAATTTTTGTTTTTAAGTGAAGCATCAATGCCTTGTCCAAATAATCCGCAACCATCCTTTGCATCTAAGGAATGAGAATTTTCTGAACAATGGTTTGGACAAAATGCCAAAAATCTTACAACAATTGACACAATGAGGCTAAAACAAGTACTAAGTATGGAGTTATATTTAATCAGGGACGGAGCCAAGATTTGAGGTTAGGGACAAAACATAAGTATTTGAAGGGAGACAAATTCATAAATAACCTAATCTTTTAAAAAAATTATATATAAGAACAAAAGCAAAAAAACAAATTGGGTGGGGGAACAATTGCCCCTTCCCACCTCATGTAGCTCCGTCTATGTGTTTGATACATTGAAACTATTTATGTAATGTCACATTAGTGTTTGTATTCGATACAAAATTAGTGTAAAACCTTTAAAAATAATTGTAAATAATTAAATTTGTTAACATGTATCATTGTAGAATTAAATTTGTTAACATTATTTAATAGTGTATTAAATAAAAATTATGTTATATAGAATTAATGCAATACTAAAAAAATGAGCGCAAATTATACATTAAGTGCATACTTTTAATTTTTTCTTGAAAAAAAGGATAAGTACATAGTTGCTAACTTCCATGTAGACGTGTCTAGAGGGTGGACCTTTTCTTAGTTATTCGAGTTACTCTTACCCACATACAAATTAAATAATAATAAAATATTACTATTAAAATTAATCTATAATATTATATATATATATATTAAGTAATATTCTTTTTGCTGGATTATTAAAATGAGTTGGCAGCAATTGAAGTGTAGATATATAGATTGTTACTTATTCGATCCATAAATATATCTGTCACATTTTGTCATCAGTCTTTATATTATGTATCGTAAATTTAATTCATGTACTTTAATTTGATCATTTTTTATTTTTATTTTTTTAATTTGAAATTTTAGTCATGATCTAAATAAAACATGAACTAAATCTAAAATTAATACCTAATACAATGACTAATAGTATAATTTGACTTTACAGAATTTTACGTTTATCGTTTGGGTGGAGACTGAATTTTTAAAATTTGAAAATATATGGACTGAAAATGATCATGTTTACAAAGCACAGGGATGAAAAGGTGTGTATGGAGGTTGGACTTGTTTGTATGATGGAAGCCTTGCACCCATCTCTACGTATCTCTCTCTCTTACTCCACCACATGCAATTAATTAAACTACTCCTATATTATTAGTTATTCCCTTTATTCATAAATTCATTTTCTCCTATTTATATGGAGATTTAATAAAAAAATATATTATTAATAAATGAATGAAAGATGAAATACATGCGATGTGACACTGACAACGTATGTGTATTTTGTATTTGAAGCTAAGTTATGTCTATGTAATTCGATGGTCTGTGTCTGTGGTCCACCACATGCTTTCTTCTTTATTCTCATTCTTGGAAATTAATTTGGATTATTAAATTTTGTGGTTGAAAAACTGTGCTTTTCAAAAAATAATTACTTTTTTTATAAAAAAAATAATTATTTTATAAGACAAATTATGTAAATCATCACTAAACTTTACTCATATTTATTTTGATCATTGAATATTTTTTGTCACTTTTCTGTTAACTTTTTGACGAAGTCTATTTATCGACGAACAAAGAAAATTTTCTAATATTCAAACGGTGAAAGAGGGAGATCGACGAGAAATAGACAACATACTGACAGGCAAGTTTTATCTGACGGCGAAAGAGAGAGATCGACGAGAAAGAAACCAAAAGGTTTTTAGTTGATTCGTGAATCGATAAAATGGAGATCAGATTCAAACTCAGGAAGCTGAGATGAAGCGACTGATGAAATTTGAGACTAAACGACTACCATCTACGACTGTTTGGTATTTAAGAATGACAAAAAACATTTAATGTCTAAACTTCAGTGAGTAAATTGAACGTTTTGAATCTTTAGTGGCCAAAGTTTAAGAATAAAGTTCAGTGATGTTTTACATAATTTATCCTACTTTATATATTAAATTTAGAATATCATTAGGAATGTTTATGGTAGGTTAACTGCACTGTTTAGCTTAAATGATCGGTTAACTGTTATTGCAATTATTAACAACAACCTAACTAGGGATGGGCACGGGTCGGGTAGGGTCGGGTTTTTGGCCCACCCGAACCCGACCCGAAACTAATAACCCTAAAACGAACCCGACCCAACATCATTCTCTAAAAAACCCGACCCGACCCGAAAATAAATGCTCTAAACCCGACCTATAGAAAAAATTGAATTTTTAGGGACCTAATTGTAAAAAAAATAATTTTATGAGACTTAATTGTAAAACATAATATTGTAAGGACTAAATTGTAAATTTTGTAAATAAAAATTTAATTTTATGGACCTAATTATAAAAAAATTATAGAAAGAGGGGGTATTATTACAAATATCTCTAAAAATTTTAAGGGAAAATTACACTATTTTTTCACCCTAAACCCGAACCTGACTCAACCCCAACCTTAACAAAAAAACCGACCCGACCCGAACCCGGTTTTTTCACAAAAATACCCAACCCGATCGGGCCGGGCCGGGTCGGAACCCGTAGGGTCCGGGTGAAATGCCCATCCCTAAACCTAACCATTAAGAAACGGTTAACTCCTACTTTTTTTAACAATTTTTTAACGGTTCGGTTACAAGTTAACCTATAGCTTATTACAAATTCTTTTCATATGTTCAATATTTTTGAGAATAATAAAACTATGTATCTAATAAATATTATATTAAATTTTTCATCAAAATAATACTGAAATAGAGATACTCTAAACACAAACTCTATTCTTATTTTAAAAATATAACTATAGGTTAACCATTAACCATTATTTTTAGTGGTTAAGTTAACCGAAACCGTTTAGTCTTAACAGTTAAGTTAATTAATATGTAAAATATACGATTATACAGGTTAATGGTTACGATTTTTTATGCACACCCCTGATCGTTATATATATTTAATTAAATAGATAATTTTTTTATTCGAAAGGTAAAGTCAAGATTTGAACTCACATAAGATGAAACAACATGAGCATCTTTAACCACTCGACCAATTAAATAGATCTCGAATATTATTATATATTCTTAAGAAAAACAAAAATTAACATGTAATAACATTTTAAACTCGTTTGTAAAAATTCATTACGTTTAGAAAGTATCATAATATGGATATATGGGAGGTGACACGTTGATAATCGTAGCATAGAACCGTGTAAGTAAGAAGCAAATAATGATGAATGGGAAGACCAGGTGTACATAATGTTGGCCGACTGTCTAATTCTACTTTTTGATGGTAATGCTTGGACCGCTTGATAACTCAATCCCAACCAAAATATGCACCCAAAATTTCATCAACCAAATCTCAACTATTTGTACTTTGCAAACTAAGACAGATTAACTATTGTTGATTCACCGTTGTCACTTCTCTTAAAAGGATTTCTAAAGTTTTATCGATGACTGATGTATTGAAAAGAGATATTGTTTTCGCAATTAGGTCTTGAAATCGATCTCGAACAATTTCTCCTCATTCCCTTATCAACAAAAAAGAAATTTTTAAATGTTAAAAATCATATATTATAATTTTATATTTTTTTGTTGTCCTTTCAATTCCCTAAGATTTTGTCTTGACTAATCTCGACCGAGCAACGTTGACACACTTGACCTTAATAGGTGAATCTTCCAACGAAATTTTTTTGCATACATAATGCTTCAAACTCCGAAACGGGTCTTTCAGAAATCAAAGATGGCATTTCTTCTGTATTTGCTTAGGTCAAGTAGCCTTTAATGAGGCTAATACGATTGCTTTGAAAGTGTAGGATTTAGAGCAGTGAATGACTGCATTTTCTTTCTACATTTGTTTGGATAGATTATGAGTTTCCTCACTTCAACCTTAAGTCACCGCCCACATCTCCTCTTTTTGCTTTCTTCCTCCATAATGTTTTAAGAGTAGAGGTGAAGATAGAATTTGTTTTACAATACTCGAACTCGAACTATTATTTTTTCGATAAATTTTTATCATTGTATTAATCTCTAATTTTCCATCACTCCTAAATGGTAGAGAAGAGTCTAAGCAATAATTAATCGCTACTAAATCTAGGGGTGATAATGGTTTAATTTGCATTGAATTCAGAAAGAATTTTCTCGGTTTCTTTGCTCGGTCCTAACTAAATCCATCACCAGTAAAGAAGAAAGAAGAAGAGACTAAGTGATAACTTCTGTATGCCACAATTCATCACTACAAAATTCCATTTAAATAGCACACAAAAACTTACCGACACCCGAGGGCGGAAGCTGGTTAATGTGTCGATTGCACCCCTGCAGCTAACTTTTGAAGAGTGTTACTACCAAATTCTGCACTACATCAAACATCTTGCTCAAGTGAACTTCAGAAAGATCCAGTACTGGATCATCAAGCAATAAGGAAATTCAGAAACGGACAACTAAAGGAAGAGAAGAAAACGAACGAAATAGTATATACATATTTGTACAGTCTTTCTAAATCCAGTAAGCTAATTATCACCACTGATCCCATTTTTGTAAGAAATCGTTCCACATTACCGTTGCTATTGATTCTCGTAAAGATGAAGCAATTTGTTCCTGGATTGAGGAAGCGAATTGCAGCTCAGGTTGTTCATCGAAATCGGGCAATTCATCCACCGTCGCCCCCTCAATGCTAGAAAACAACCAATCATGTCTTTCCTCTCTTCGGATATAATTATGTAGAACACATGCAGCTATAACTATATCCCTTTGAATGTGGAAGGCATATTGTGGGGCAAGTTTGAGAATAGGAAATCGAGCTTTCAGCACATCAAAAGACCTCTGTATGACATTTCTAAGAGAAGAATGGCGATGATTAAAGAGCTCCTTTGCATTCCTGGGCAGTTGATTGGCACCTCTATATTCATGCAGGTGATACCGAATTCCCGGATATGGTGCAAGAAATCCTTCCATATTGGAGTAACCAGTATCAACCAGATAATACTTTCCTGTAAGAGCAAAAGTCCAGGGTAAGTTGGTTTCACTTCTGATCAAGTGACCAGCAAGATAAATAGAAACTTTGGGATAAAAGAAAAATGATAATGAGATAAAATTATCTTACAATCATGTAACAAAAATATGGACCTGGAGTTGAACAGAAATGTAGATTCTTATCATTTTATTAACATTTATTCATTAGAAATGAGGCAAGTGTAATTTCAACCAATTTCAACCTGCAGCTTATACTTCCACAAGAAAATAAATACAGCCCGTCTCATACCCGGGTTTCCAGAGAAAGAACAAGTTCAAATGTATAACCTTCAGAAATTGGAGGAAAATTCTGATCTGGGTCATCTAGGACTGCTCTTAAAACCCGTGAATCAGCAGCAGATCCTTCCCAACCTGGATAAACAAATATAAACTGCAGATCGAATGTGCAGGCTGCCAAAACATTTTGCGATAAAAAACCTTTGCTATTTCGGAAACGTGACTGATCTTTTGCTGGGACATGTGCAGGGATGTGCATTCCATCTATGACACCAACACAATCCTGAGTGAACAAAAGTGAAGTGAATCACCAATGATAGAAATATAATGAAACAGGAAACATGGTTACAGATATCAACCTTGAAATATGGAAAAAATCGATTACTACTGTGTATTTCCGGAGGAGTATTGATATCCAGAGGTTGTAAGAACTCCCGCGAAAGTGACTTGACTGCCTTCAAAACATTATTAAAATGACGACTTATGGTTTCACCCGAATGTTGAAATCGCTCTTGGATTACTCTGTTGCGTTCATTATGACCCACAATATTTAAGAAAATTGCTAGCTGCTCCTCGATCATAACACCAGCTGTATCACGTAACATACCTCTATGTCGAAGAGTGTAACATAGCTTGTGAAAAACATGTTTATCCATCCGGAGCATTTCTCGGCAAAGATCATCGGGTCCTTCTAGCACCTCATTCATAAAACCACTTCCACTAGGTAATGAAGCACAACAGATTTGCCTAGTTATGCTATTATAGTAATAGTAACCAGCAGCCGCAGCAACTAGTTCCATCTCATCCAATTCTAAATCAAGGTCATCCATGCCAATTGACATATCTGTGATATAAAATCAAATGAAGACCGCGTAATGCAATGCAAACAGTGAATAGCTCATAAAAGAAAACCAACCACACATCCAATCAACAAAACCAAGAAATGATTTTTGTTTTTCAGAAAAAATAATTGAAATAAACCACTAATAATCATTTAAGATCATTAATCCAAATCAAGTAATCATGAATTCAAGGTGTCATACATGCCAAAACCTATCTATGAGTCTAAAGGAACACAAAGTAATAATGTCATTAACTATTTCAACTATGAACGAGACATAGAACTACACTTGCCCTGCAACCATGGCAACCTTTTATCAGTCTTAAGAGATATAAATATTTCTCTAGCAGTGGGGTTCTCAAACAAATCCAAAGCAAGAAAGTAAATCTGTTGATCAACACCTTGCATCTCATCCAACACTTTTATGCATTTGCTAATAGAAAACCGCTCCTCATTCTTCATAATTGCTGATGCCCTCAATTTCGAAGCGGCTGCAATTTCTAGCATGGCATCCACTATGGCATCTCCGGTAGCTTTACGACTTCTCTTCCTCCGGCCAGAACTTGACGGTGTCACAGACTGACGCTTGTTGTGTCCTTCTAGCAAGTTAACGTCATCACCGGAGCCCGTGGAAGCATCGTCATCAACATAATTCATTGGCCCATTAGGATCAACAGACATGTTTTAAGCCTTGAAATGCATCAAAATAAAGCAATTTTCATTCCAACTGTTCCAGTTCCAGAATAAAAATTAATTGCAGTAGTATTACATGGGAAAAAAGTTGTTATAAATAAGCATTTCTACAAAGCTAATAAAGACAAAATTTTCAACAATTAACCACAGCTGAGGACAATAGCGGCATAGATTCGCCTCTAATCAAGCTTTATAAAAGTTATGCTACACACCTAGTCTCAAGAGACATAAAATAAACAAGAAATAATTCCCAGGTTTCACATTCCAGGAATAAAACCAGAGCTTTTTTCCCTACAATTCAAAAAAAAAAAACTTACTCTCTTTTCTTTCCCTTACTTTCTCACTAATCTGATATTGAACTGAAACAAATTACGAAATAGGAAAGGCACTGCAATCCCGGTAAAAGCCTGCAAATTTGAAAATATTTATTGTCCATCTGGATTTAACATTTGAAAATAATGAATTTCATAGCTGAAACGATAGCAGCAGTTTACTAATGGGGAAAAGATTGAAAGGGAAATGGAAGACTGAAGGTGGTAGGGGCAATATCTTACACACCTTATGTCTGAGCTGTCAAGTGTGAAGTTATTCGCCACTAAATTCCTACATAGAATGACATGAAACAATTCTCTTAATTCATGTCCATTGGAACATTCATTGTTTTTTATATCCATATTTACATCAACATTCATGGTGATTATATGAAGAAAAAAATGCTCCATTTGAGCACCAGAAATTCTCATGCTCAAATCAAGTATTAAATTAGATAGCACAGACACGAGTGTCATGGATTAAGAGACATACAATTGTAAGCTTGAGTCTATCCATGAGGGCAAATTTCCTGATAGATGATTGTAAGATACATCTCTGCATCAGATTACATTAGTTAAAAGCGATTGGAGAAGTACCAGGACCGAACTTCTGTTCACTGGATGCACAGGTGAAATATATTAAACTTGAAACATCGCTCATCATAATAAAAGCTGTTAACCAATTGAGTGAAATACATTACTTACATAGTCTCAAGATTTTCGCTCTTTCGGTTAGGAAGGGTACCTGACAGACTATTATTTCCAAGAAACCTGACCATTTAAACATAATGAAAAGAAGAATCAACCAGAAATAATAACTTTAATTTGGAAAGCATGTGGTAAGAAGCAGATTTTAACGATAAATCAGATAAAAAAAGCAATTTTCAAGAAATGAAGGAAAGGGTTTCTTGGAGTTTACAAGTAATTAAGAGAATTCATATTGAACAATTCACTAGGAATTTGTCCTGTTAAGTTGTTGAAACTCAAATCCCTGGATGAGAAAGAAAAGACATTAAATAGTAAGAACTGGACTTCTGTTTAGTATACACTAGCAATAGATTTGTGAATAAAACTTACAGCTTTTGTAAAGATTGGAATTCTGAGATGTCAGAGGGAATACTACCAGTGAGTATAACATTTCTTAGAACTCTACAATACAAGGAAAAAGGAAACAAAACAACATAAAAGTTTGTTAGTCAATAAATTTAGGTAAAACCATGAGATTAGAGAAAGAAAAGGAAGGATATAAGGACAATATGTTAAACAGTATGTTTAACTCACAGATCCGATATGTTCTTTAAATTTGTAACAAAATCAAGAGAAGAGCTCCCATTGAATATACCGGTAATTCGCCTACGTATATGATTTTACACAAGGACCAAACAAATACATATATATTAGAAGATATTACATGCATTCATGTGTGAGTATGTGGAGAAAGAGAGTTCCCCATATTTAATTTACTCACAGAATGGTAAGAGAAGTTAAGTTCCCAATATTGGATGGTATAGGACCTTCAAAAGAGTTGCCTTCAAGTCTCCTATAGAAACACTTGACAGACTAATCAAGAAAGTATCACAAGAAAAATCCATATACAGGGTTATTTCTCCCATTTAATTCTATTATTTGGAAAATCTTACAATGATTCAAGCCTTGTCCAGTTACTTCCAATCAATTCAGGTATTTTGCCTGTGAAAGCATTGTCTGATGCCGCCCTGAAATTCAACAAGCCATTATAATCAAGCTAAGCTAAGGAAAATTTATTGCGCTGAAGCCGATACGCATATATATAGAAGAATCAGAAATTCTTAGTCAAGGATATTTCTTACACAATTTGCAGATTCCAAAGGTTAACAAATGTTGAGGGAATTCCACCGGTCAATCCACAACTGTTAATATAACTGTCAACAACAATCATAAACCAAAGTTGTCTTAATTATTCCAATGATAAACATATTAATGAAACACTTAATTACATGCCCAAAAAGGAAGTAGAGATAAAGTTACAACTTACAGTTGTTGAAGTTCAACTAGATTACCCAGCTCTGGTGGGATTGCTCCTGAGAAATTATTAACACCAAGAGACCTACATGGCATACAACCACAGATTTTATTGGTGAGGAAATCAGCAAAACATGGGGTTCTATTTGTACTATATGGAAACAAACATATATGTGTGTGTGTGTGTGGAGAATTCGTTCAAGTCTTACAGCAGATAGAGCTTCTTAAGATTTCCAATCTCCTTTGGAATGGGTCCAGATAAAGAATTATGGGCAATTGACCTGTCATTTTTTTGAAGTGTTATCCAAAGAATCAGCTCTTCTTCTTAGACTAATACAAGAAATCACTAATAGGTACTAAAGTTAAACCAGTAGCATTTTGCAATTGAAATGAGCTCATGATTACCGTTCTGATCAGAAAGTTAAAGGGGGGGGGGGTGAGTTTGAATAATATGTACTATAGTTCATTAAAAGAAAATGATCTTAATACAGAAACATTGATAATTTTTTTTTAATATGCATGTCCATTTTATGGTGTCCATGTTCGGGGTGCGAGGCTGCCCCTACTCTCCCAAATATGTCGTCTCCAAGGTTTGTACTCACGTCCTCTCCATGGAAGTGCAATGTGCCTTGCCAATGCACCCAACACTTGTTGGATAAGTACATTATTGGCTAATTACCTTCATTATATGAATAAAATAGAAAACCAACTTGATTCAATTTTGAAAGTGATTAGTTATATCATGAATTCCATTGGTCATATTTCTTGAAAGACATTAAAATATATATATGAAGTGATGATGAAATGTTTCTATACATGAGAAGCATTGTTAACATATAAAAGTTATAGTCTCATAACTGATAAACATTTGAATTTAAACACCAATGAAATTAAAAATCACAAAATTCTTCCATTAAATAAAAGAATACTCACAGTAATTGTAGATTAGACATATTTCCAATAAATGCTGGCAAGGGACCTGTGAAGAAGTTTTGATCAATCTTACTGCATCAGAAAAACATATTACTAAATCAGCCTTGTATATATCCCATGTTACTATCAAAGACAAAAAAAAATTAGTTCATCTGGGAAGCTTTTAAAATTAGTGAAAATATTAAATGTTGGGTTATTTATACAAGTGAATGGCATGCATGAGGAGAAGAGAAAGCGAGAAGGTTGGTACAAGAAGTTGAGATATCTGAAAGCTAAAAGCAGCTCAGGTATCCTTCCTCGTTTCTCCAGAGAAAATACCCTCCTGAATGATCATCAAAACATACAATTCATTAGTTTCAATGGAAATTAGTTTAAGAAGATGGAAAGAATGAAGGAGAGCATAGAGATAGATATATACAGTCTAGTAATGTGGCAGACGGTGGCGTTTTCGAAAGAACAGTCGCATCGGATAGATGGGTTATTAGCGGAGTCTTCGAACACTGAATCGCTTTGACTGAGAGCAACTCCGCTGCATGGCTCGCCGCTGATGTTCCAACCATCCGGCGCTTGTGTTTCCCATTGTTGGAATATTTCATTCAATGCCCTCACTTCAAATACAACAAAAATTACTATAATTTACTCCCCAAAAAGTTAACCGAATTAGTAGTCTAAAAGGACTTCCTTTCAAATGAAATAACAATCCACTATCCTCTCTTTATAAAAAAAGGTATATCAAATTTTGAGTTCTATGATTAATCAATTCGAGAATAATTTCACCGATTCTGTATTATATCCGTCCCGATTGAGTTAAATATGTGATGAGTTTAATAGGTAATGGACGGATGTAAATATCAAAAGTTATACTCGTTGTAAGTAGTGGGTAGGTGATAGATTTGGTATCTTATCCATCCGGCATCTGCCCACCCTGCCCGTCATCCGCCCTCCCACTACCTATTATGTGAATTTTGGATCCTTTTGAATTTAGGGAAAAATTCACGAGTATTTTGTAAATTTTAAGATCCTGAAAGAGTGTGCTTATAATTTGCCCAAATCTTATGGTATACATTCCATACCCAATTAATTTAACCGGAAAAAATGATTTTTTTTTGTTATATTTGATATTAGCGGCTACTTGGCTGATAGATTTAACGGATATGAGTGAGTATGGGTTAAGTGGTGGATACGCAGCTAGGTAGAGGGTATTGGGTGAATTTGAAAATGTACCCGCGTGAGCCGGTGTGAATTTAAAAATTATGCCCGCTATAGGTGGTGAATATAAAAATTTAAGATGAATATGGGGAGGGAGTATCCGCACCCGCCCGCCTCGTTTGCCATTCCTAATTCGAACTATTTTTTTTTTGAACCATCTGTTTACTTTAGTTTAATTTTCAAAAAAAAAATAAAATACACAAATGATTATTAAACCAAATAAAAATATCTATTGACCACTAAAATTTCAAAAACCACAAATAGTCATTAAACTCGTTATAAATTAGTGATAGACTTTGATAAGTTTAAGGATTATTTTATAATAATTCATAAGTTTAAAAATCACTTTATAATTCTAAAAACTTCAATAACAAAAAAAATCAATTTTACGTAATTTAATGATCATATGTGTATTTTACATTTTTCTATTTTTATCACACATGACAACATGTATTTTAAAATACATAACGCTTCCTAGGCTTAATTGAAAAATAAGTGCTTAAAGTATATATATTTTGAACTTTAGGTGTTTAAAGTATTTTTTGTAAAAATAAGTGTCTAAAGTTTCAACAGTTATAATTTTAGGTGTCCAACCGTTTTAAAAAAATTGTTATCCAATCAAAACGCAACATATGGTAGGAATATTGATTTTTAAAATTATTTTTGGAAAAACTTTAAAATTTATTTTTTTAATCTCGAAATTCTAAAAAATCATCAAATCAGTCCATAAATCCCTAAAAATGACAAAACCCCAAATAAAATCTTCACTACTGTCACCGCCGTCGCCAACCCCACCCATTTGATCGCTGGACCCAGTCGGCCATTTCCCCCAACTTGCTGTCACCGAAAGTCGACGAACGGTGTGCCAATCGAACATCTATTTCACGTTCGCCGTTCATTGTTCGGCTGCACATCATTCGTCGATTTTCGGCGACGGCGAGTTAAAAAAAATGGTCGACTGGGTCATGTGACCGAACGGGTGGGATCAGCAGCGGTGGCCGATGGTGGCAGCGGTGAAGATTTGGGGTTTTAGGATTTAGGGATTTGGGGGCTATTTTAGAAGTTTTTAGAATTTTAAGATTTTTTTGAACAATTTTAAAATTATTAAAAACAAAAAAAAGAAATTATAAATTAAAACATGACACATGTCAAAATTTTATTGGTTAATAGGTTTTTTTTTAACGGTGGTTAACTTCCGGACACCTAAAATTATAACAGTTGAAACTTTAGGCACCTAAAGTTCAAAAGTGGTATAGTTTGAGCACTTATTTTTCATTTAAGCCCTTTTCCTATGATAAATATAGTAAAATTTTGATAAACAAGCTTAAATTTTAAGAATATATTTTTTTGGCCTTGTTTGGTAAACATCTTTTTGAGCTAAAATTAGAGATTTGAAGCATTTTTAGAGATTTGATCAGTTAAATTCGCTAATTTAGATGTTTAGTAAATAGATGATTATAATAGCGGATTGAGGTGAAACCTCTTATTTTGAAAAAGCTCCTTTTATGATCTTCTTGAGTTAAATGTTTGGATAAAAGACTTGTAAAGACTATTTTGTCCTTGATAATTATAAAAATTTCTCTAAATAACATAAGTTTGATTAACTAATAAAATTTTAAAAATAATTTCATAAATAAGATATTAATATATAAATTAAAAATTAATAAAATTATATTCAAAATATAATTTTATAAATAAAAAATTAATATATACATTTAAATTTAATAATTATTAAAATTATATTAAAAAGATAATTTCACAAATAAAAAATTAATATGTACAGTTTCATATATGCTCAGTAATGATATTAAAAAAATAATGTTCATAATCTAATTAATAATAATAGGTACAAAATATTAATAACTAATAAATTATTCAAACAAGTATCAAATATAATAATCAACAACTTCTAGAACAAGTGGTAAAAAGCTCTAGATGACACATTTCCCCTTCTCCCTCCCCTTAGGTAGGAATTGTTCAAAAAAAGTATCAAATATAATCATGTCATTTTATGTCATTTTACTTTTTCAAATAATCAAACAACTATCAGCTATCAGTTAATTTTACCAAACACTTTTATACAATCAACTAATGTAATTCGTTAGTCAAATCAGCTAATGTAATCCGCTATCAGCTAACCGCTAATTGTTAAACATGACATTTGTCTTTTTGTGCCATTTTCTATGCTCCACATTAAAAAATTAGGTTTAGGTTTAAGAATAATGTTTAGGGTTAGAGTTTAGGGAATTATGGGTATTGTGTATTTTAAGTGTTTAGGATTTAAGATTTAAAATTTAAGGTTATTGCTTAAATTTTTTTTTAGCGTTGAGATATAGAAAGGGGCACAAAGGGACTGAGGATTTTTATCCAAATTCTAAACCCTAAAAGCTAAACTTTTAGACTATAAACTCTAAAATATACATGTATAAACTAGTGTCAAAGGTTTTTCCTTTAAAATATTATTATTTTTTTTGTAAATTTCCTATTGAGTTGGTATTGTGTTAACCATATACCAAACTCAGTGAACGGGGAATTTGAAAAGATGGATGCAGAGATACAGAGAGAGAAAATACCTTCAGATGGATCGGTATTAGTAGCAGTGGGAGTCTGAGCATTGCAATATTTGGAGCCACCAACAAAGAAAACAATGAACAACACCACCACCAGCAAACAGTTGGCCTCCTGGTTTGGATTAACACATACCATTTCGCTGTTTATCTGACATAAAACCAAAGAAAAATACATCTATATACCGAGATCCATTAATTGACTGAGTGGTCAAAGATGCTCATTTTATCTCCGCTTTATATGAGAATCCCGATATTTGCTATGAGAAATATAATATCTCCTTATTTAATAAAAAAAATACATGTACCAGCTGTAGGAAGGAGCAGCCTTGTTATATACAGGCAAATATTAGCTAATTATTTATAATAGCAAATGATGTGGCATTTGGCATCTGTCTTTTTGCCGTGTTAGTTTGGGCACACTAATGCTTCAACGACTTGGACAATGGACAGGAGGGAAGGGAACCCAAAGTCCTAAACGATATGGTACAGATCCAAGCCAATTTGGACAATGGACAGGAGGGAACTGGAACTTGTAGGGTACAGATCCAAGTCAATTTGGAGAGTTATCCAGATTCAATTGTTCATGGTGTACCGAAATGATCTGGTCAATAATCAATTGTGTATATTGCTTTCAGGGTAAACCCTTTTTCTATGAACTCTCATTGCAAGTTTTTTTTAGCTCAGCAATGGACGACTTTTATTACAAGTTGAAATGAAAGTCAGTCAAGCCAGCAATGGACGACTTTTATACACTATTGGAATGTTATGGGTCTGGGTTCGAGGGTGAAAGTGGCAGCTGGGTTCACATAATCGAAGTAGCATTTATCCAAGAAATCAGAAAGAGGCTATTATCAGAGGAGGATATTAGGAAGTTTTGGTTTGATGATGAATTTGACTTCATTTTCAGGTTCGATTGGCAGGTAGGGGGTTGTAACGATCTGTAACAAGAGCAAATTTCAGATTGAGTATAGCTTAAGGAGAGACAATTTTGTAATGGTGGAAGGTAGGTTGCTTTTGTTAATATTTGTGCACCTTGTCATATCTCTTAGCAAGAGGCAATTGTGGATTGAAATTGAAGCACTGGAGAGAAATAAACACAAAGGTCGGTCTAGGGAGTTTTCATTATGTGTGAAATAGGAACGAAAGGAGGGGAAATAGGAGTTGTCTTGCAGGAAAGGGGAGATAAGTGTATACTGCTAGATGTGCCTTTGACAGGGTGTGAAATTTACATGGTATAGATCTCAAAATAGGAGGAGTAGCCTAGACAAAATTATGGTGGAGGAGAGCTGGTTGATGGCGAAATCTGATGTGACCCTACGGGGGCTTCCTCGTTCGGTCTTGTTAACTATGGCGAAAGTGGATGGGGACCTAGGTCTTTTAAATTTATAATTGCATAGACAAATCAAAAAGGGTACTAAGAGAGAAGCTTTTGCGGCAGTTAAACTAATTGCAAAGTTAAAACAAGTGAAAGAGGCACTAAGGAATTGGTACAATGAAGCATGTGATGATTTTGATGCTAATGCGAAACAGATTGAAGGGAGGATCAACGAAATTGAAGTGGTGGGTTATTTTTGAGGAAATAGATAGGATGGAGAGAGAGATGGAAAGGGTAAAGTTGGTGTTTACCCTTAGAGAAAGAAATGAAGTGGCGAATTATTTAGCCAAGGCAAGATCAAGAAGAGAAGCAATGTGGTAACATGGTGGCTTGAGATGGATGAAGGCAGATTGTCCTCTTCAGTAAAGGTAGCAACTAGAAACGGTGGAAACTTTGATTGTAGAATCTGGTTATGATTTATTGTTTTGCAAGTTTACTGTGTGATTGTATCCGGCGGTGTGTCTAATAAAGCGATCTCCCGAACTTCTTCTTCCGACCCTTCCATCTGAATACCCAAATCTTTGCCAAGTTTTAAAGTCTTTTCTTGCTTCCTTAGTCATATTGTCCCATCGTGCTTGCATGTCAGTATCTGAATATCTCTTTTGTTTAACAGGAAGAGCTTTTGGTTGTAATTCTGGCAAACTGATTGATGGACCGTTGCCCTCCGCACCAGCTGCACCCATGTCGTCCTCCCTTTTTCTAACCCTTCATTCAATCTGTTATTAAGTTGGTCCACACTTTCAGCCCAAGAGGCCGTCCTTGTAGATTTAGCATCTATTTGTTCATCCGAAATATCAAGCTCACTATCTACCCGAGCAAGATCTTTTTTTTTTTTAAACCCATTGCAAGCATATCATTCATGGCCTGGCAGGTAATTGGGTCTGAATTATTAGGCCCAAGTTTCCCTCATACAATTGGCCCAAGTATCATCTCCCTTTTCATATTGATCCACCTCTTGAGCCACACCGTTAGAATCAGCCTCGGGTATAGCACAATAGCTATTTCCCAGCTGTCTCCCCAGCGTGTCTTTATACATTCATTTCATATAAAGAATTGAAAAGTTTCCCCTTACAACTGACTTTAATCGCTTCGTCTTCCTCCCTTTGCATGTTCCTTTCCTTGGTGAAACCTCTTCTCATCCTGCTCATTAAGTCCCATATCCTCAATTCGAATCAAAAAACAATCTCTCCCCACCTCTAACTCAATAACTTCATCAATTTTCCTCATCTGCTTTGTTGAGACAAGAAGGGTCATCTTATCACGATTTCCACAAGGTGTTGCATTTTCACCCAAGGCTAACAAGGAACCACAAACTTCAGGTAAACGTTTAAAAGTTATGTAATTCCAACAGTGCAACGGAATTCCTGTTAACTGAATCCATGTTACTCTTTCTGGTAAATGGAACGATTCTGTCCAAGGCTCTATATCGGAGAAGACTTCCTTTAGATAAGACCATCCTTGATCTTCTAATAACTTTTACAATTCTTGATCCTTAATTTCTATTCGGCCTTCAATTTCTCCTAGACCCCATTCATGCAACTCGATTTGTGCTGCAAATTGTCGACATCGTGCCTACCAGACATTTGCTCCTCTACGTGTCCTTGAATGCTCTTGATTTTCTTCCCTCATTGGTAATCTAGATCCACACTGCTCGACCTGTCAACATTCTCAACTTGTACCTTTTTATTATCTGCTGCCACCTTTGAATCTTGCTTTCCACTAAAGTGGTTTCTCAACTCATCCTGCTTGTTATCACCTTGATTAGTCCTTCTCCAGAATGATGTTCTTCCTCTATACTTTGCAGTCATCCGGATATTGTGGGATCATGCCTGATAATCCCCATGAATCCTTGGACAAATCGAAAAGGGGGGGGGGGGGGCCAAAAGAAAACTCAATATAATAGGTAAAGCTGTGGCTCACAGCAACGCTCTAGGTGGTACGTTTGCTCCTCATGCAAGCAATATAGATGACTGTCGTACTATTGTGATCCAAGAGAAGAAAAAAGGTGCTTATGATGAAGACATCATCGCAACAAATCTCTCGAATATAGATCTGCCTTTTAACCTCAAAGCAAGAGAGAAGACATTTTTGATTCATTATTCCTCATCGAGCTAGGACTGGTTCCCTATGGCTTCAATCTGTCTAAGGTTCCCAATTTATGCTTAATTTCAGACCATGATATTGATATGGTTAATCATGGTGATGCGATTAGTTTGGAGGGTAGTTGCTTGGCAGCGGATGATAAATTTGATGATTATCCGTAATCTGAATGAAGTTTTTTGTTGCTGTCATCATTGTTTGGAGGAAGGTTCCCAATTTATGCTTAATTTCAGACCATGATATATGTTTTTCTTTCTCTAAGGATCATGTTCTCTTCCATAACTACGGTTATGGTATTTTTTTATCTTTAGTTCTATCTCCTTGTGTTTGTGTCTCTCTGTCTTGTTATTTTTCTTTCGGTTAAGGGTATTGGCCTTTTACTCGTGGTCGACTCCAATTTATTATTATCTCATGCTCACAATCTGGCAGCCTCAACATTTTTGATGATAAAATCTTTTATTCTCACAAAAAAAGAAGTCTGCTTTCAGATGGAACTTTTGTAAAAATGTCACTTCATCGAGCCCTAAATTGATTCATGTGCTTGAGTTTCAACTTTGTTCTCTTTGAGTTTCTTTTTTATGGTTTTTGCTGGTCACTGTTATTTGCTTTCGATTTCTCCTTTTGTTGAAAGATTTGTCTGTCGCTTGAATAATGAATGACTTGTTTGCTCAGAGTTTCTGTGTTATTATACGTGAGTTTTCATGAATGAATAAATTTTCTTTTCTTATCAAAAAAGAAAAATCTTTATAATTTTTTTTTGAGATAATATGTCTATTTTATATATTCATAATTAGAAAAAGGGCTTAAATGAAAAATAAGTGTTTAAAATATGTTTTTTTTAACTTTAGGTGCTTAAAATATTTTTTTTTGAAAAAATAGGTGCTTAAAGTTTCAAAATTTATAATCTTAGGTGTCTGACCGTTAATGGGTGTTAAAATTTTTTTAACCAATCAATGCTTGACACGTAGCATATTTGGGGTACCTAAAATTTTAACTTTTAAAACTTTGGGCACCTATTTTTACAAAAAATACTTTAAAAACCTAAAATTATAATTTTTAAAATTTTGAGCACCTATTTTTTTAAAAAATACTTTAAGTACTTAAAGTTAAAAAAGCATACTTTAAACACCTATTATTTATTTAAGCCTTAAAAATTAAAGGAAAAATTTTTGATAGCCGTATAAATTTTAGTTTATACGTGCCTTTTAGTTTTAGGGGTTAAGGTTTTAATTTAGGGTTTAAAATTTAGGTTGTAGGATTCAGAATTTAAAATTAGTGTTTAGAATTTAGTATATAGGGTTTAGTTTTTTAGGGTTAAGGTTAGAAATTTAAGATTTAAGTTTTTATGGTGTAAATAAACATACTTGTGTAAAATTAATTTTACCCAAAATTAAATACATAAAACAGTGCAGGTTAAGTTGAGACCGGTGCACCGTGCACAACAAATAATAAAAGCAAATGGCCGGCTTAGTAGTTGCGTTACGGTCCCACCGTCATTCAATCGCATTTACCGTCTTTCTTCCTTTTAAGTAAACGCTCTTTGCTCCCACCACCAAACCATGGCTCCTCAACGTTCCAAGCTCTCCCTCCCTTTCAAAACCAGGATCTTCATCTCCCTTCTCTCCACCGTATCCGACGCCGCCTGCCGCTCCGACGGCTCCGTCAACCGCCTCCTCCTCCGCTTGTTCGACTACCAGGTCGCCCCCAATCCCAAGCCCACCAACTCCGTCTCCACTTCTGACATCACCGTCGATGCTTCCCGTAATCTCTGGTTTCGGCTCTTTTCTCCTTCCCTCCCTTCCGATATCCTCCTCCCCGTCGTCTTTTTCTTCCACGGAGGCGGCTTCACCTTCCTCAGCCCAGCTTCCCAGGGTTACGACGCCGTTTGCCGTAGGTTCGCCCGTAAGTTCACCGCTTTCGTCGTCTCCGTCAACTACCGTCTCGCTCCTGAACATACCTACCCGTCCCAGTACGAAGACGGATTCGACGTTCTCAAGTTCTTGGACGAAAACCGCGACGCGATCTTACCGGAAAACGCCGACTTGTTGCGGTGTTTCTTGGCCGGGGACAGCGCCGGCGGCAACATCGCGCACCACGTAGCGGTCCGGGCTTGCAAAGCGGAATTCAAAACTCTGAACCTGAGAGGACTCGTTTGCATCCAACCATTCTTCGGCGGAGAGGAGAGAACGGAAGCGGAGGTAGAGCTAGTGGGTGTACCCCTGGTGTCGGTTCCGAGATCAGATTTTTGCTGGAAAGCGTTTTTGCCTAAAGGGTCGAGCAACCGCGACCACCCAGCGGTGAACGTGAGTGGACGCAACGCGGAGAATATATCGGGGTTAGATTTCCCGGCGACGATGGTGGTGGTGTCAGGATTTGACCCGTTGAAAGATTGGGGGAGGAGGTATTACGAATGGTTAAAGGCATCGGGGAAAGAGGCGAAGTTGATAGACTATCCAAGCATGATGCACGCGTTCTACATATTTCCAGAATTGGAAGAGTCATCCCACTTAATTATGCAGATCAAAGATTTTATGAACAATTGTTGCTCTAAGCACTAACAAAAGTCATCTCTTCTGAATTGGCATATCAAACTTGTTAGTGGGCTATCCACTTATCCTCCATGTGCGGCCACGATTGTATCCATAACACTCCAATCCATATCTCAATTCTATTAGTCTAGTTTAGTACACTGGTGGAGCCAGCTTAAGTGAACGAACAAGATTTTTCACATGAAATTTATATAAAAATATTTTTAAAAATAAAATTAACACCGCTTTAAAATATAATTTACACTCCTTAAAAGAAAAAGCTTGTCCAAATCCACTTAAAAAATTTCAACGAATCATCAATATAAAATACACCATTCACTTAAATCATTTATTGAGTTCTATTATTTGTCATTTTAAAAAAACGTATATAGGCAAATGAGGGAAATCTTAGCGCCACTCCTTTCTCTCTTTTTCCCCCCAAAATTTTAGTCCATTTTTTCTTAATTTATCGGTAATAATGTCAACTTTAATGTTAGTCGTCATCGACGTAATTTTTTTTTATTTTTTATCAAATTATTATTTTTTATATTTTAATGTTCTTTTAGTTTTATCTGACATGTAGTATATTTTTTCTCTATGTTGGGACATGTTATTCCTCTGTCTTGGGACACGATTTTGCCTTATGGTAAGTTATCGTTTATCGTTGTGGTAGGTCTATATTCGTGGATACTTTTTTACGACATTCAGCTCTTATTTGGGAATTGTCGATGGTCTTCAGTAGTTTGATCCCTTTATGTGGTTCATTTATCGATGTAGTTAGATCTATTTTGCGAAGCAGCTTCCAAGATTGTTGGTTTTTATCACCACTCATACTTCAGTCTTGAAGCGTGTAGGTGGATATAGACAAAAAGTCTTGCTCCCTACTTCTATTTTTTCAGTGTTTTATCTTTATCACTGTTTTGCATCTCACTAAACGTATTTTGCTGGTTTGATATTTTATTTTTTAGTTTTTTTTTCAATTTAGGTTTACTGTGTGTTTATTTTTCTACTACAATTTTATTTTTTGGGTTATTTCTCCATTTTAATTTTTTAAAAAACCGTATATACGGAATGCATCTATAAAAATTGAGTGAATGTTACGCAAATTTTTAACTATTAATTTCTTTTTATAATTTCATCATTAAATTTATGTCCTATTCATGTAGATCACGGAGACGAAACTGTACAAAGATCTATGGAAGTCGTGGTCCTCGTTCCCTGAAAAAACATATTAAAAACTCCTGTAGAATATATGGTCCTCAATCCCGGAAAAACATACTATTAAAATTACGTGTTTTTATCTTGGCTTGTGTTTTGTATGGATTGGGAGATTTGGAAGAAAAAAAATGAGCTGCCTGCAATTTATGGGCTTCCTTTGTTTCGATTTCTTGTCGAGAGACCCAATTTCTTTCCTCTTTGCTTTGTGCTCATGTTCTTGTTAATTGGGTACTCGGACAACCCATCAAAATATGGATTGATCCAAGATGCATTTTGTTTTACTGTTTTTGGATATTCATGTTTGATTGCTTGAGTTTTCTCTTTCAATAATATTATCTCTGATGCTTAAACGTATTTTCTCTTTTTAAGAGATAATATTGTAAACATAAATGGACATAAACCCAGCGGAAAATCAGAAATAAATATTTCAAGTCATTGCCTTAATAGTGGGTAAAAATTCAAGATGTGATTGCACTACCGTCGTATATGTCAAATTCATGTCAAACACCTCGAACTACCGTCGAGTATATCAAACTCGGCTCCATAAAAACACTAATTTACAAAAAAAAAAAAAACTTATAAGCACTCGAGAACCTTAGATAGTGTATTAATTCAAAACGACTGTAATGGAATTGCTTTGATTTTTGTTAATTAGAGAACTTATGCAAGATTTGTACGTTTTAGGGTTTTTTTCATAAAAAAAACCCCACCGAATTAAACTACTAATATCCCATTTTGGGGGGAATATTTAGTGTGGAAAGGAAAAAAATATGAAAAATCCGTTTAATTATTTTTTAAAAATTATTTTAGACTTTATTTTTAAAATTATGGATTCACCACTGCTCCTAAGAGAGTGTGAGCTGCTTTATTTGCACCTTGACGAGTTCAAGGGTACAATTCCAACTTTAAACCAAATTGACCCCAGCTCTAATTTGGTTCAACATTTCTTCGTTTTCTGTAATGTTGATCTTTAAGGTAAACATATTGCAACCTCTACTAAATGATCAATTTTGAGTCAATGATGAGTCCAGTTTACCCATTTTTTCGAGTTCTATCGTGTCGACATTGTAGGCGACTTTTCACTGCTACTTATTTGTGTATTTTTGGTGTATTTGTTAGCAAAAGGAGAGGAAAGAAAAAAAAGAGAAAAACATGTTAAGAGCAAAAGGGTTACTAATATGGAAGGGATAGAAGGACATGAGGCAATGGACGGTCTGACAGAGGTTGAAGTAAAGATGACAGGCGGGTATAATTTTACGAATTCTGTACCGCACCGCATCCGTCCCAATTGGAACGGAGATAGGTACGAGTTTGGTAGGTAGTGGGCAGTGTGGGTGTAAAAAGTCATATCCGCCGTGAGTAGTGGGTAGGTGATAGATTTGATACATTACCCGCATTGTATCCGCCCACATCCACCCGCCCCTCCTCACATCCGCCCTTCTCGCCCACTAACTACCCATCATATGAATTTTAGACCTTTATAAATTTAGGAATAAGTTCACAACCTATTTTATAAACTCTAAGATTTTAAAGGACGTGCCTTATAATTTAACCAAATCTTAAGGTATAAATTTATACCGGCGTAAATGTGCTTTAGTTAAGGTTTAAGATTATGGTTTACAGTTATGGTTTAGAGAATTAGGGGTATGATGTATTTTTAGGGTTTAGAGTTTATAGTTTAAAATTTAAAATTTATGGATATGACTTAAAATTTAATTTTTTAATATTAAGGTATAGGAAGAGGAATACCGAAAAAAAGCAGATAATTCTTGTACCCAACATACCACACAGGAAGTACTAAAATAGAACATATACTGCATCATGACATCACACAAGCCAATCAACACTGTCACATTATAAACAAAAAAAAAAGAGTTTAATTGTAAACATCAAAGGGGTTTAATTAAACCCAATATTTTTCAAATAACAGTAACATTAATGGGTTTAATTTTTAACCCTAATGTGTGCACGAATTCTTCTCCGGTCAACTATTCTAACATTGTACACAACTTTAATTGAATCGCAATATAACTTTTTTTTTTACATAGACGAAAGTGACATAACTGTTTGAATAGAACACCTTCTAATATCACGATTGAACTCAATAGACAAACAAGAGTAAATTTTTTCACAGAATCAAGAAAAGACCCTAATTTCTTTGAATAAAAATAACAGAAAGATGAAATGAAATTATTGAATTTTGTTTTGGGGTTTAACTCTTCATTATCGATAGGTTTTGATTCTAATTGGGGTTTTAGGGATTAAAAGAGGTGTTTTATTAAAATTAGGCCGTTTTACCTATGAAACTAATATTATTTTACTTTAAAGTAATAATTACGTGGAAAAAAATATTATTTGATAAGCCCCTTCAATAACGTAATGGGATTGGGTGTATATATTATCACACTATTTACGTTTTAACGATAAAATAATATGATTAAACTTGAAATCAAAATTCAATATTAAAAATTATATCAATTAAAAGTTGAGTGACAAAAACGAATGAACAACAATAATCTAATGGTATAATTTATAAAAAAAAAATTATCTTCTCCACGAATTTCATTAAAAGCATGAGATCCAACGTCCACATTTATTGACGTTAATGAGTAGCAGCTCATCCTCCTGAAGCCTTTATGTCCAAAAAAAAAAGTTATCATGAAACCTAATGGGGTAGCTTTTAGGTAGGGTTACAAATTAGTGTCGGTGACTCCAAAACAAAACCACGTGTTTATTATGTCATTATTATATAGTGCGAGATGGGTTATTTTACTAAAATATGCTGATTTTTAATATTATTTTTGATCTGTTTTTATAGAAAATTATTTATTGATTTAGCACACTTTGCAGGAACTTGCCATATCTGTTTTCATAGGCTTTTGTTTGTTCTAAATCTTCCATTGTCCAGTAAAATAAAAATAAAAACTCATGAAACTTATCAAATTAGTATAACGAGTTTTACTAAAAAAAGTAAAAAAAACATAAGACTTGCCATATTAATCATATGAGTTCCTGGAAAAAATATTTAATCTGTAAATAATTTTATATGGGTGTCAAAAAACAAATAATAAAATATTAATGTTTGGGTAAAATCGCTGCGAAAGAGATACAACAATATATGATCTACGAAACTATCTATTTAGTAATTGAATTTCTCATTTCTTTATTTTATATAATACAATACATAAAGTTTAAACCATAAATTCTAAACATTAATCTTAAATTCTAAACCCTACAACCCAAACCCTTAAATTTTAAACCCTAAACTAAACCCCTAAAACTAAAAGACTTGTGTTACACAAGCCTGTGTATTAAAGTTTTTTTAGACTTAAAAGGTTTAATATATTTAATTATTCAAAGATTTTAAAAAATCATATTAAATTAAAGTAATTGAAATTAAATTAATTAATAATAATTTATTTAAATTTAGTTATAAAAATATTTTCTTCTGCCAATAATAAAATGAATACGCGACTCAAAATTGATTTTGTTTAGTTCTTATGTAAAATCTAAATTACTTACTACTATAATTTTTTAAATTTTAAATCACTATATATTTAAATATATTAAAACTCACAAATTTCTAACATATTATCACAACAACAATAATAATTAAATCAAAATTTAATCAACCAATCTCATTTAAACTCGAGACATAAAAATTAAATGAAATTCAGATCAAATCAGATGATAAAGCAAATGTAGTGAGTCAAATGCGTGACCACTGAGCAGGCTGAGTTGTACGACTCAGCTTTTCATGCTAAAAATGTCAGGAAAGATGCCAAGCTGAACTTGTTTGGAATGTGACGGACAAATGTTATGTGTTTTCTAACCATAATTTCGCACGTGACATTCTTCACACGGAAACCAAACCAATATACTCCTACTCTATATTTTAAAAAATATGGTAAACTACATAATTAGTCCCCTAACTATAGGATGCTTTTTTTTGAGTCATCCGACTATAAAACGTTACAAAATGGTCTCCTAACTCAAAAAAGTCACAAGTTGATCTGATACCATTGAAAATTTTACGGTTGATGATATGATAATTAACAAAAGTTGGCATAATAACACATTTAGTCTTTCATATTTACGCATTCAACTAATTTAGTTCTTATTCAAAAAAATTCAATAAATTTAGTCATCGCTATTTGCTTATTCTATCAATTTAACCATTTTATTCTACCAAATCAAATAAGAGGGCATAGGGGAGCAGGATCGAGGTTGTTGGATTGTGCGAATGAGGCAGGGGGACTAGTGACGAAGGGTGTGGGATGGTCGAACGAGCGAGAGGTTAAATTGATAGAATAAGTAAATAAAGAGAGCTAAATTTATTGATTTTTTTGAATTATGACTAAATTGATTGAATATGTAAATATAGAGACTAAATGTGTTATTATGCTATTTTTTTCAACCGCCACATCATCAGCCATTAAAATTTTTAACGATATCGGATCAACTTGTGACTTGTTTTAAAGTCGAGTGACATTTTGTAACTTTTCATAGTCATGAGACTCAACAAAAAAGTGACATATAGTCAATGAACTATTTACATAATTTACCCTAAAATATTTAAATTATTTTGTTTCAAACACTTTTTTTAAAAATATTTAAATTATTTTGTTTCAAACATTTTTTAAAAGAAATCTAATTTATTTTTCTAATATCATTCTTATTTTTACTGAGATTATTTGATGACTTCTAATCTTATCTAATTAAACTTTTGTTTTAAGTGAAACGTTGATTTATGTTAGAAATTTATTTAAATATAAATGAAAAGTTAACGAGATAATTTGGATGGTAAGTTTTTTTTAACAAATTTGGATGGTAAGTTAATATCCTGTGTTCGAACGATAAATTTTTTTGAAAGGTTCGAACGATAACTTTTAAATGTTAATATTTTGAAATGTATTATTGTAAAGTATTAGTATTTGTAATTATTTTGTTCAAAAAATTTAACCATTAAAAATTTTATGAGTCTAAAAATAATTATATAAAAAATGATATTAGGGAAAAAAATCCATACCAGATACATTAGATTTTGTGATTATTTTAGCATTTTAAGTAAAATTTTATAATTTCCTCCTAAGGAAAAAGTTTACAAATTTTGAAATCTATTACATGTAAATTGGGCAAAACTTAAAAGCTATTAATATTGCCACTTCCCATATTTTAAAACTTAAAGAAGTGGATGGTTTCAAGATAACTATTTTTAAATGATTTGACATGTTAGTGATTTTCAATGATTTGCATTATGCAATTTTGATAGGTTAATGGTTTTTAATTATTTGTGTTGTAACAAATTAATAAATTCAATCACTATATTTATTTTCACTACCCATACTTTCAATAATTATCTATTTTTAAAAGTTTGAAATAAGCTTAATTGTATAAAAAATATCTAAGTTATACATTTTTTCCTTTGGATGTCCAAGATATTTTTTAATCAAAATAAATGTTTAATGTTTATATCGTTATTATTTTAGGTGTTTGACTATTAAAAAAATCGCTAGTCAAGAAGAATATGATACACACTAGAATCTTAATTTGTAATTTATTTTAATTTAAAAAAAACAAAATCCTTATTTTAAAAAACCCCTAAAATCCCAAAATTTCTAAAAAATCCTAATTACAGGAAAATCCTAACCTAAATTCACAAATCCTTAAATTCATCCATTGTCGCCGCCAAACCAACCACTACTGAATACTCCACTTTTTCGTCATAAAAAATAAACAAACAACATGTCGATAGAATGTCAAATCTCGAACTTTGAAAGCTTTCAATTGAACGGTGAATGACAAACGTCATAGAAGCAAACATCGTTGTCGAAAAGAGAAGACTTCATTGCGACAACGATTACAGATGGGTTTTTGGATTTGGGGTGTGTTGTGAGAAAAAAAAATAGGTTTCTTTTGAAAAATTTTAAAAATTTTATTTTTAAAAGTAAAAATAATCAAAAAAATTAAAACTAAAGTCACGCGTCAAACAATGATTGAGTTGTTAGATTTTTTAACAGATCAACTTTAAAATGTTGACAACAAAGTAAAATATTAGACACCTAAAATAATAATGGAATAAACATTATACACCTATTCTGACAAAAAAAAACTAGACACCAATAGTAAAAAGAGGTACAATTTGATTTTTTATAGGATCACTCACTCACTTGCACATTAGGGCATAAATTGTAATAAACCTTTTATTTTCTGGCATGATATTTCGGATTGTATTGTTAATTTTGTAATTGATGATGCCATTTACGACTAATGAAATACAATCAATCTTTCAACAAAAAAAAAAACCTATCAATTAAGTCTTTAAAAAAATATTAATGAATTTTTTTCATTACTAATACATTAATTAATAGTCCTTTTAAAAATACCTTTCACCCTTTCCTTTTTCACATTTTCACTTATTTTCACACACAAGGTTGAGAATTGAGATAAAGTGTTAAAAATTTGATCAATTTTGACTTATAATTTTGAGAGTTGAAAACAAGGACCTCTCAGTAAAAATGCTGAAAAGAAGTGTCAAAAGTGAGAACTTCCCAATTTAAAAATATTAATAAAAAAGTAAAAAGAGTAAAGCTGACAGATAACTTGGACGACAAACTTTGTCAAGGTAATAATATTAACGACATGGCCGCTGAGTCTGAGTGGAGAGCATTTTATAGCGCTGAGTCGACTCTCCGGCAACGACAACTCACACCCCACTCTTAGCTTTCATCCAACTTTCAAAATCCAGTTGCCGTTTCCTCGCAAACCTAACCCAAATTCAAGGTTTTGCTCCGCTCAGGTATTATTATAATAATTCTTTGTTGCATTTCTTTCGATTTTTTCAGCACAATTTGCTGCCTTTTTTCTTATACTTAATTTGTTTAATTTTTTTGCCTACACGGATAATGTGATGAAAATTGTCTTCTTCCCCGAAATTTCATAACCCCTTTATGTTGCCTTTACTCATCATTCATTTCGCTTTTTCTATTTCTGTGATTAACCAAGATTATAAAGAAACCATTTTGGAAACCATGCAAACCCTTTATTAATTACTGTCATTTAAATAGAAAATGATATCTTTCTATGTAAATGTGCTAGTTTTGTTCAGTTTAGATCTTTAGTAGATTAAGTTGCCGACACTTTTTTGTTTACTCGTTGCTTTGATTCTGAGTGAATTTGATCTGATCTTGGCATGGTAGAAGCTGTTGTAGAAGTTTCTGTTGACCCACAAACTTCAGGTCAACCAGCTGGTGACTGCGTAACTCCACAGAATCAGCCTGTTTCAGTATCACCTAATGTCGTGAAACATCCGAGTTCCGAAGAGGATGAGGTAATCTGCCTGCCTCTGCACTATCCGGTTTCCGGCTATGGTTCAGCTTTAATGTTTTTTTGGTGCTTTTGTTGTATTATTTTCATTTCGGTTCCTTAAATGTTGCTAATTGCTATAAAGTGATAGTAAGCATCCAAGTTCCAAAGAGAATGAGGTAATATGCCTGCTCTGGCTGTCGTTCGGCTTTTATGTTTTTGTTGCTTGTTGACTAGCTGCCCTCTCTCTTTATTAGGTATAAAATTTATTTCTTTGTAGTTATACACAGTTTCCGATCAATCGGAAGTTGTGGGGAAAGTTATATGTACCTTTTTTGAAAAGGAAACTCTGTGTTCTGCGTTTTAAGCAACGAGTTTATGGGATACAAGTATCTCAAATCATGGTTCATGTTTATATTTTTTGTTCATGAAAGTTGCAGCTGATCCATCTCTATTTGAAGAGCATTTGTTGCATATTGCAGTATACAACTGAGCTTTGGCTATCCTGAAGGAAATTTTATTTTTGGCATTTTCATATGCTTTCAGAATGCTTGTAAGCGAATTTATTTACTTCAACCGTTTTGATGGATTTGCATGAAGTGTATATATTGTAGAATTTCTTTGATTTTTTTTCTCTTTGTGCTTTTTAAACAAGGAATAAAGAAGCCAAGTTTCTGTTTTGCTAAGAACTTGATTCTTTTGCAGAAATTGAGACACACGCCAAACACGAGAGCTTCTGTTGCGATGGGGCAGTATGATGGTGCTGAATATGTTACTATTGGTGAAGCGGCAACTCCCACGGTAGATAACTTTAAGAAAGTATCGGTTTTGCCACTTATTTTCCTGATCTTCTATGAGGTTTCCGGAGGTCCATTCGGGGTTGAGGACAGTGTCCAATCTGCTGGACCATTTCTTGCTCTTCTTGGATTTTTGGTATTTCCATTCATCTGGAGCATTCCAGAAGCATTAATTACTGCTGAGATGGGCACCATGTTCCCTGAAAATGGTGGTTATGTTGTTTGGGTTTCATCGGCATTAGGTCCCTATTGGGGGTTTCAGCAAGGCTGGATGAAATGGCTGAGTGGGGTGATCGATAATGCTTTATATCCCGTTTTGTTTCTTGATTATTTGAAGTCTGGAATCCCTGCTGTAGGAGGTGGTTTACCTAGAATCTTCGCTGTACTAGCTTTGACTTTAGTGCTCACATATATGAACTATAGGGGTTTAACCATTGTAGGATGGGTTGCTGTGCTTCTTGGGGTTTTCTCAATCCTCCCTTTTGTGGTCATGGGGCTTGTGTCAATTCCAAAATTAGAGCCTTCTAGATGGCTTGTCGTAGACATGCATCATGTTGATTGGAATTTATATCTGAATACACTCTTTTGGAATCTAAACTATTGGGACTCGATTAGTACGCTTGCTGGAGAGGTAGACAACCCTAAGAAAACTCTCCCGAAAGCCTTGTTTTATGCTTTGATCTTGGTGGTTCTTGGGTATTTCTTTCCGCTATTAGTTGGTACGGGGGCACTTCCCCTTGATCGTGAGTTGTGGACTGACGGTTATTTCTCGGACATTGCTAAAATTATCGGTGGAGTTTGGTTGAGATGGTGGATCCAAGCAGCTGCAGCAATGTCAAATATGGGGATGTTTGTGGCTGAGATGAGCAGTGACTCTTTCCAACTTTTGGGAATGGCTGAGCGTGGGATGCTACCAGAGTTCTTTAGCAAAAGGTCTCGCTACGGAACTCCTCTAATTGGGATCTTATTTTCAGCTTCAGGTGTTCTATTGTTGTCATGGTTGAGCTTTCAAGAGATTGTAGCTGCAGAGAACTTCTTGTACTGTTTCGGGATGATTTTGGAGTTCATAGCATTTGTACGGTTAAGGATGAAATATCCGGCTGCATCACGACCGTACAAAATACCCATCGGGACGGTCGGGTCGATCCTTATGTGCATTCCTCCGACCATATTGATTTGTGTTGTGTTGGCTCTTTCTTCGCTCAAAGTTGCAGTGATTAGCCTTGTCGCCGTTGTAATTGGCCTTGTAATGCAACCTGGTCTCAAGTACGTTGAGAAAAGAAGATGGCTTAAGTTCTCTACTAGTGCAAACCTTACCGACCTAGACGTTTCCGGTCATGACAACACCGATTCCATAGTAAGATGACAGATTGTCATTAAAACTCAAAGGTAAAGTTCTTCGTCAATCCCCGAACCCTTAACCTTCATTAGGAAGGTATTTAATTTTGGAAATGTTCGTGAATGTTTTTCTACTTGTTTGAGTTAGTCCGTAGCTTAATCGCGTGCGATAACAACTGTGCCTCGTCCTTGCATATAGAGTGATGGCAGATGGAAACAATGACTGAATAATTTGAAACAAATACCGAATTGTTGCATATCTGAAGTCATTCGAACTATGACTTTGTTAGTTATTAATAGTGGTTTCCTTGTTAACTTCAAGCCTGACCTAGTTTATGCATGCAAAGCGCGCGCGCACACAGTCACGGATTGCCCCTGGCATATACGAATTTATATTCGACTAGTAGTAGTACTACTCAAATTCAAATTTACAATAAATTTGAGTGTTATTATCCTAATTCGATTTAATTAACATTGTTTAAAAGAAATTTGAATTTAGTGTCAGAATAAATTTAAGGGTAAATTACATCATATGTTATTAAAATTTAGGTTTTGTATAATTTATAATACTAAACTTTCAATTATTTCGGTTATAGTTCCTAATCTTGATTTTGTTTCAATTATACTATTAGGCCGTTAACTCGATAACGATGTGATGATGTGGACGACAATTAATGTCATGGATGTTGAACCAAAATAATATCGTTTTGATACCCAAAAGATCAAGTCGGCCTAAAACGGTCGATAACGATGTGATGATGTGGACGACAATTAATGTCATGGATGTTGAACCAAAATAATATCGTTTTGATACCCAAAAGATCAAGTCGGCCTAAAACGGTGTTATTTTATTAAAGGATTAATAAATAAATATATATATGCAACATTTCAACGGGTTTAAAGCTGGAGCCTCTGGAAACCAAGACCAACATCGAATCTCCAAACTTAGGATTTTATTAAGATTTTAACGCAAATAATATATACACGAGTAATTATTTGATATAATAAATGTAAAAAAAAATTCACAAGTGGATTGATTTTGGGTTTAAGGTTTTATGTTTATAGGTTTAGAATTTAGGATTAAAATTTAAATCTTTAACCTCATTGCCCTACACACTAACCACTAAACTCTAAAACCTATATTATAACCATAAACCCATAATCTCTACACCATAAACACTAAAACCAGCTCATTTGTTGAAATCTTGTTCGTCTTCAGTTTATTAAATAATTCCCTATATGTATATATTTTACTTCAATTAAAATTAAGGGTAAGTTCACAAATGGTAAATGAACTTTGGTCAATTATTCAATTTGGTAACTAAACTTTTAATTGCTTCAATGTTACCATCAAATTTTAGTTTTGCTTCAATGTTACCACTGACCCGTTAACGGCTGTTACCGTCCATTAAAATATTTTGTATAATAATACATTTAGTCCTCTATATTTGTATATTCAAATAATTTAGTCCTAATTCAAAAAATAATAAATTTAATCTTTAACCCTTAAAACTCTAACCCCAACCTTTGATGCCGTCATTCCTCCGGCCTTTAGGCGGGAAAATATAATTAGAGAAACTTGAAAGTTTCTTTGGTTCTTCGTCGAATTTTGCAACAGATTGTTGGGAGCCCAAGGCGCTGGTGAGTTTCATATCGATAGCAACCAGAGAAAGCTGTACAATTATGATACAGGTAAGTTCTACTTCCCACCCCCAAGTTCTTTGCCACAGAGACAAACATTGAAGCCTATGAAATATTTGATATGTTACAAATTAGGATCTATGGGATATGTTCTTCTATCTTATTCTTCTTCTATGATCTTCGTTTTCTTTTGATAATTACTTCTATAGCCAAGAACTGAGTGGTTAAAAATTTAAGAAAAAAGTACAGTATCCATGGGCACATACCATAATAAACTCCATTAACTTCAAGCACGTCAATATGCAAGTGAACCAAAATCCAATGTTCTATTAGTATTATTCTTTTTTCAGCTTCAAGTCTCGGATATCTTTTATATAGTACACTCTCGACCTTAAAATGGTCGAAATTTTGAACTCTTGTATTCTCAGATTCAAATCACAATATTGAGTCTGGATGAAGCATAAGCCAGGATTCTTCTCAAGTTGCTAGTCGGCAATTGCAGCATAAGTTGGCAATTCTTTTTTAACTTCTCTCTCTTCTTTAGTCTCAAATTCAAGCCTGAAAGATGAGTTGTAGGTGTAGCCTTGTTGAAGCGTCTCCCCCATTCGAGAAGAAGATCAGAGATTTTAATTAGAGTGACTAAAAAATGGCAAAAAAAATCAGAGCCACACCAGCTTGTCGAACGTCCACAAAAGGTAAGACTTTGAGTGGCCCAAAAATATTGATGGCCATTTTTTAGTGGCTCTAATTAAATTCACTAAACAAAATGGTTTTCTTCGTTCTTTCTAGCCTTTTATGTCTATAGTTGGTGGGGAAGGACTGCTACTACTGGCATATTTCCCATCTGGTATGTTTTTTTAGAATGTAAGAAGATGAAGTCTTGAATTTTAGGGGTTAAATTGGTGTAACAACGGAGCTTATGAAAGGTTGGGTTAGGGTTTTGAGGGTTTAGGGTTAAATTTATATTTTAACAGATGTTAAAAGTGATTAACGGGTCAGTAGTAACATTGAAACAAAACTAAATTTTTAATGGTAATATTGAAGCAATTGAAAGTTTAGTTGCTGAATTAAATAATTAACCAGAGTTTAGTTACCATTCATGAACTTTACCCTAAAATTAATTTCCTTTGTTTTATAATTACTATTTATATTTTATGTTACAAAATTAAAATATTATTTTAAGGTAATTATTCCGTGTACAAACGCTTGTGGAAACTTTATTTCTACCGGCACTTTAATTTTAGGGGTTATGGATTTCATTTATGGTTTAGTGTTTAGGGGTTCTACATTATGAGTTTTGAATTTATGGAGTGTGGTTAGAATTTAGAATTTATAGTTAAAATTTAGGGTATATGTATTAAAACTTAAACCCTAATCATATTATTGTAACACCCCGAACCCATCCGGGATCCGAAGCGTCACTTACGGGTCACCAAAAACCGGCCCATCAAAATTTCTTATTTAAAATCACAAGTTGACCGTTCTCAAAACCATCCATTACCATAAAATCCACGTAGATAATAAGATTAAAAGGTTTTCAAAATATATATTCTAATTAAAATACACCGTTTGACCAAATAACAGTAAATCAAAATAAAATACAGACTCGACTGTGGTAAGGTCCTATGAATACAATCAGTCCAAACTAAACATCAAGTATTGTACTCTGAAACTGGCTCTGTGCTGGAAAATCCTCCTCGATGTGCTCTTCCAAATGCAACCTGTCAACCTATGCATGGAAGAAACCACAATTTCGTACGCTGAGCTAACAAAGCTCAGTGGTACATTTCTACTATACCACAATTCATGAATATCATAAAATAAGCATGCATGATAATATAATCAAGAGTGCACAGAAAGGCTTCTCAACGTCTAAGGATCATCTTATAGTCTATCCTAGCTAGAGCTTACAACTGTCTCAAGATATCACTATTGTAAGAAGACCATTAAGCCATCCCAGGCTCACCATATGCAAGGTTCCACCGACCATTGAGTTACGTCCCATACTCTGATCACATAGCCCAAGGGTTATCTAGCCCATATTCGAGATCACGCAGCCCATCGAGTTACTCGAGCTCACACAACCCGTCGAGTAACAACCCTACCCTGATCACATAGCTTAAGGGTAAAATAACCAACATCTAACATCCATACAACAACGTAAATAACATACAGTCCCTAATGGCCAACGAAGGCCTACTATTTTTCCGTGCTCACACAGCTGTCGGGTTACCCGTGATCACATAGCCGTCGGGTTATCCGTGATCACATAGCCGTCGGGTAAGGATCATATCTGGATCACTATAGCCACAAATATGTCCTAGACATACTTGGATCACAATAGCCACAAGTAGTCTTATCCTGCAATTTCATAGCCGAACAGAATTACTCGAGATCACATAGCTCATCGAGTTACTCGAGATCACATAGCCCTTCGAGTTGCATTTCCATATCCTGATCACATAGCCTAAGGATAGGTTTCGGACCGCGTCCAGATCACATAGCCCATGGACACGTCGGATGTACTCGATCATATAGCCCAGAGTACCCATCCCCTTATTTAAGTGCCCTTGCACTGATTCTAGGACATCCGAATTCCTAACCAAGACTCATACGATAACACATGCTCCCCCGAACATCAACATATCTCACCGAGAGATAAAAGGCATCCAGCCAACCATTACCAATGCCCCAAGGCATGACTCGTTTGTTACATTATTTAATATATGTATTTATGATTCATTTACGTCTTTCTCGTTAAGTTATCTCATTACTCACGGTAACCAGCCTACATGGGAGTCCCTTCAGCACATAGCAAGGTCCTAAGCTACCATGTAGCATAACTGATCCACCACGGATCCCTATGGATTACCAAACCAAGCAACTTATCCAACTATTACTAAGCCATTAGCCATTAATCCACATACGGGTTATTAACCTCGATTTTTCAGTTTTAGAGTTTGTTTTATACCTTTAGGGACCCACCGAACCCTTTACCACGAATTAACAACCCCTCAAACTCATTTTTACGGGCAGATTGCCCAGCAGTTACCGATACTAGAAGACGCGTACCAATATTGAAGACATGGTTTACCTTTGCTGGAAAACGCGTACCGATACTAGAAGACGCGTACCGATATTGGAAGACATGGTTTACCTATGCTGGAAGACGCGTACCGATACACCCTTCAAGAAGAAGCCTGAGTTCATCCTTGAAACATAGGGTATCGATACTCAATCCCGACTATCGATACCGGAGCCCATAAATGGCTTTCAAGGCTCGAGAAATCACTTCCCAAGCCCCCAAAACATAATCTTTAACCCTTTAACTTAATCATACATCTTATGGGAGTTGATTAAAGTGATTTGCTACCCTTATTACACCTTATTAACTATAAATTCAAGATTCACCATTAAAGGGATTCGAGCTTCTTAAAAACCAAACTTAACACCCATAAATCATAAAACCAAGCAAGGCATTCATTTTATGATGTTCATGAAATGTAGGAGTCAGGATGTACTGACCTTAAACATGCAAATCCCGGAATGAAGCTCTCCTCAAGCTTTTTCCACCACTTTTCTTGACTCAAGCCTCTAAACTTTACTTCCACCGATTCTAGTGATGTTTATCTTGAAACGGAGATCCTTTGATACTGATAAAACTTCCTTTGAGACTCAATTCGGGATTCTCACTCCTCAACAACAAGTTTCCATCTTTAACATTTGGGTTTTGGGAAGAAAATTGAAAGAAGAAGAAGATAGAGAGATGAGAATAAGAGTGACTTCACTCTCTTCCAAAATGGCAGCCCCTTAATTGATGCATCAGCCTTTTTCCCATTTAAGGATGAATTACCCAAATGCCATCACACTAAAATCCTTCCCACAACTCAAGACCCAACACTTAAGCCCAACAACGCATGGAGGCCCATTATGGCCCGACATATTGGCCTGACGTATTGGTCCAAGATTCGGGTCAATGTCTATTGTTGACTCGAGAAATCCGGGTCGTTACAATTACCTACAAACTAAACCCTAACATCTAAACCCTAAATTCTAACCTCAAACTCTAAATTCTAAACTTATACACTTAAACCCTAAAACTAAGGTATTTGTAAAAACTTTTCGTTTTGACCTCAAGTGTATGAGATATTTTCTCTTTATTTATAATATGTATATTATTTTTGTTTTGTTAATTTTATAAATATTATTTATTATTTTTGTTAAAAATAAAATATTATTTATAATATAAATTTATTATTTTTATGAAGTTTACAATATTTTTAAATATTATTTTTATGAATACTATTTCATAATCTACGTTTTTATTTTTTATATTTTTAATGTATATTATTTCATAATCTGTGTTTTTGTATTTTTAATGTTTTATTTTCTTAATTTTTGTTTAAGTATTATATAAAAAATAAATTAAATCTTTGAACTTCTTAAAAAAATTTAATTTTACACTTGAGTTCCCTAAAAAAATCAAATGTTGCCTCTCTGTCACACCATCATTTATATGTGGGCTGTCACGTCAACACCGTTAATAGCCATGCCAACACATTAACGGTCAAGGTTAGTCGAGGGGTTAAATTGATGTAATTCATGAGTTCAAAAGTCAAATTGAGTGTGTTTTTATAAATAGATTAAATTGATACGAATTCATGAATAAAAATACCCTTTAAACTATGTTTTACTATTTCACTAATAATTTGTTCGATAATAATTTCACTTATTTAGAAATAAATATAGATAAAACCCAAAAAGTTGTCACAATAAATATATTTTTTTTGATAAATACTACTTCTTTTACCTAGAGGAGAATGGGGAGACTCTAGAGAAATGAATGCTTTTGTTGGGTCTTGAACCGGGAACCTAAAGGAAGGGGATGGGAGCAGGTAAGCAACTCTGACCAATCGGCCATCAACGCTTGCTCTTAAACAGTACTATATTGAAAACAAACCAAATGAAGAATAAATATTTATCATTTATTTTACTCAAAATTAGTTGTATACAAACGAGAAATAATTGCCTAAAATAATTTTTCATTTTTTAACTTATAAAACTTATAAGAAAAACAATTCCTAATTCTAACACCCTACAACCTAAACCCTAAACTCTAACTTTTAATCATAATTCTTAAATTTTACATCCTACAACTTAAACCCCTAAACCCTAAATTCTAATCTAAATCCCTAAACCTTAAAATTGAAAGTATTGTATAAACTAAAGTTTACTTAAACTTGTACATCGAAGTATTTCCTTTAAAGAAAAGAGGAAAAGTTTTCTTTTCAAACTTTAATTGTCGTTGCCTCGGATACACTTGCTGCGAACCAACACCTCACTCGCTTGATTATCTAAAAAATCATATCAATCTCCTTTAATTTCTGAAATTATTTGGCTCGAAAACCAGGTTGTGTTGCTTTTACTCTTACATTTTCAATTATATTTTTAGTTTTTACCTCTGATTTTTAATTATGTAACTATATTTCATAAAAGAAAATACGACTCTGAATGTAAAAAGCATAAAAAGAAAAAAAAAACCAATGAATTAACTCCATACCTTAATCTCAAAAAGGACCACTTCATAAATTTTTATCAACGAATCACACGTGTCTAAAACTGAAAATGGTGGTGGTGATTCTAATACTTAATTAATTAATGAAAATTGTAAATTAATAGTTTAAATAGATGAAATATATTTTCGTTCTTTAGGGGCCTATTTTTAAGTTTTCACTAAGGGCCCCAAAAGTATCTGAGACGGCCTTGATGATGTCTATCCTAAAACACAAAAGTTCAAATTACTTTGTCTGCAAGGTGTGTATATTTTGTCAAATGATTAAGAATATTTACGAACAGATACTACAACATATATATATAACGTTATTTTTTATGGCTAGTATCGACTGATTTGACGATGAATTTATATAAATTTTATACATTTGTAAGTTCGTCACTCAAAAATTAAATTCTTCCTACTAATCGCATGGCAAAATGAGAAAAAAATCAAACCAAACATATAATAATAACAAAAAATAGCAAGTTTATCTTACCTAACAGTGGTAGGGCCATCTAGCTAAATGTGGTTCACCAATAAGTAATTAGTAAAAATGTTAGCCCAACAACCACAAAAATAAAGATCTCACAATCCAATCAATATGTAATCCTTCAACTTACTCATAAAATAATTTTCTAAAAAAATAATATTTAACAGTTTTAAAATTAAAATCCCATATTTAGCGTACTTATTATTTATAAATTCTAATATTTCTTTTGTTTTTTAAATGGAATCTTTTTTGTTCTTTAAAATATATACATCATGACCGATCATATATATCAAATTCACTCATAAATGGTAATAACGTATGCACTGTTAAATAAGTAATGAATAATAATACATATATATTTAATATAATGTTTGTGAAGTTTTTAGATTCGAAATATTAGAAGGATGACACATGAGATTATATATCCATAAAAACTTATATGCTAATTAATAAAAACATATCAACAAGCAAAGCATCTATGTTCCTACAATTCCCTTGCTACCTAAATTGTTGCTACAATATATAGTATTATATATTGGAAAAAATTTAAGACACATGCTGTATAAAATTTATTTTATACAAGTCTGTATATTTACACTATAAAATTTAAATCTTAAGTTTCTAACCATAAACCCTAAAAATCTAAACCCTATCCATACATTCTAAACACTAACCTTAAATTTTAAACCCTAAACTCTAAAGCATAAACCCTAAATTCTAAATCATATAACTTAGACCCCTAAACTTTAAACCCTAAACTAAAATCATAACCCCTGAAACTAAAAAAATTGTATAAATTAAAGTTTTGTATCAAAATTTTCCATATATATATATATATATATGGTTTTGATTTGGCCAAATATCCCTTCAACCACCATGAAAAGTGATTGTAAATGTGGTGAAATCTCAACATCCATATACAAGATGGCATGCCTCACTTCTCACTTTAGCCTGCACCTTCTCTTCTAAGCTATTCTCCTAGTCTCTTTCCATTTCCCCCCATATTTACTCCTCCATTATTGTTGTCTCAAGTTACATTGCTTTCTATGTGTTTTCAATGTTAATTATCTAAACACAATTTCACCTCCCACCATTCTTATATAACTTTGCTTCATCTCACCAAACACAGTTTATCATCAAACCCCTCTTTCTCTAATTAGATTCCCATGGCCTTACTCCATTCTTTATGTTGTGTCTCATTTTCAGCACTTGTAATTGTCATATTGTACGTCTCGCCAGCAGTTTCGACGTTGAGGGGGGCGTTGGGAGACTTGGATAAGCTCCGAAACGGGTTTAGAGTTACGCTCAGGCATGTTGATTCGAGCAAGAATTTAACCAAATGGGAGCGGATGCAGCGCAGGATAAAGCGTGGAAACCACCGGCTGCAGAGGTTGAATGCCATGGTTTTGGCAGCGAGCACGGATTCAGCCGCGGTTCAAGCACCCGTTGTTGCGGGGAATGGGGAGTTTCTAATGGACTTATCGATCGGGACGCCACCGATGAGTTACTCTGCGATCTTGGACACCGGGAGTGATTTGATATGGACTCAATGCAAGCCTTGCACCCAATGTTTCGATCAATCTACCCCTATCTTTGACCCGGAGAAGTCTTCGACGTTCTCCAAGTTAGCTTGCTCGAGCGATTTATGCTCCGCCCTACCGCAATCGACATGCAGCGATGGGTGCGAGTATATCTATACCTACGGTGATTACTCCTCAACACAAGGTGTCATGGGAAGCGATACATTCACATTTGACAAGGTTTCCGTTCCGAAAATCGGATTTGGGTGCGGAGAAGACAACGAGGGTGATGGATTTTCGCAAGGCGCCGGCCTCGTAGGGCTCGGGCGTGGTCCCTTATCCCTAGTTTCACAATTGAAAGAACCCAAGTTTTCTTATTGCTTGACCTCCATCGATGAGACCCAAAAAAGCTTACTTATGATGGGTTCAATAGCAAGTGGGAATGAATCATTAGGTACAATGAAAACCACTCCATTGATACATAACCCATCGCAGCCATCTTTTTACTATCTTTCGCTCCAAGGCATTACCGTGGGAAGCACTCCCTTGCTCATCAAGAAATCGACTTTTGCACTCGAAGACGATGGCACGGGTGGCGTAATCATCGACTCCGGCACCACCATCACTTATCTAGAACAAGCTGCTTTCGATGCGCTGAAAAAGGAATTCATTTCTCAAATGGGGCTTTCGGTTGACAGTTCGAGTTCGACGGGGCTTGACCTCTGCTTCAGCTTACCATCGGATTCGACACAAGTTGAAGTACCCAAGCTGATATTCCATTTCGAGGGAGCGGATTTGGATTTACCGGCGGAAAATTATATGATCGCCGACTCGAGCTCGGGAGTGATTTGCTTGGCAATGGGGAGTTCGAGTGGGATGTCGATTTTCGGCAACGTTCAACAGCAGAATATGTTGGTTGTTCATGATCTGAAGAAGGAAACGGTGTCTTTCGTTCAGACACAATGCCAAAATTTATGATTTCATTTATGGCCTTCATTTTCGTTTGTGTGTTGATTTGTAACGTTCTTCTTATTCACAATTTGATATATACATATATAAATGATAGATTTATGTTTGAAAATTGAAATAAATTCAATCCTTGTTTGAATTTATTATTGGTCTTAATTTATTTATTTTAACCATTAGATTAAGAAGACGTAACAGTAGATTAAAGTTGTTTGTATACCACCAGGAGTAAGTCGTTTGGTTCTGCTAGAACAAGAGGCATTGTGTATGTAAAAAATCCTAACTTTGAATCTCTTATTTACTCACCAAAAAACAAGTTGTTTGTATACCAAGTAATTATAAAGATCTAAAAATTATTCCAATTATTCTCTTAAAATATTTGGATAAAATTTGAATCATTCCAACTAATTATGAAACTTATTTTCCAAGCAAAGAAAATCTTTTATTTTATTCTATAATGATTTTTTTACACCATTTGGATACAGAATGTTCCTTTTTTTTCTTTTACTCCAGTTGGTCAGCTAATATGGACTTTTAGTAATACTTGCATCTTATTATAATTTTATTTTAATTTTTAATATATTAAAGGTCTCCGTATTAGTTCAAAATGTAAAATTTAGTTTTTACTTGAATTTTATTAAATTTAGTCCTTTCCATTATTTTTATTTAAAAATTTTGGTTTTTTTAAACCCAACAAATGATCCCCTTAATACTATTAAAAAATGTTCCTTCACCCACTTTTGTTTTAATTTTAACTTTAATCGTTGAACTAACAACTATGAAAAAAATTAACTTTTTTTAATTCTCTAGGTTTATAGTTTTTTATCAGTTTAACCCTTATAAAAATTATAAATATAAATATCGAAAAATTATATTATTCAATTAATGATGATTTTTTAATTATTTTTAAAGATTAAAAGTTAAATTGATAAAAATTGTAGCCGTAGAGATTAAAAAAAATACTAAGACTCAATTTTGTAAAATATATATATAAATTAAATTTAAAATTTTAAAATAATACAGAACTTGAGTCAACACAACTTGGAGTAAATGGTTAAAGATCTTGTTGACGTCCAATCTCTTCCCTTAGGTCCCGAGTTCTAGTCCCAGTAGGAGCAATTCTCCCTTCCCCTCCCCTAGGTAAAAATTGTTCAAAAAAATAATACAGAACTTGAGATATTTAAACATTTTATTTAGGAAAAATATATCATGCACCGACGGTAGAAACAAAAAATTTTATGAGCACCTTAGTTTTAGTGTTTAGGGATTGGTTTAGGATTTATGGGTGTATGGGTTTAGAATTTAGGGGTTATGGTTAGAATTTAAGGCTCACGTTTAGATGATAGAGTTTAGCTTTTAGGATAATATAGTTAGGGATTTAGGTTTTAACTTATAAACCATAAATTTTAATTCTAAACCTTAAATTCTAACTACACCCCTCAAATTCAAAACTCGTCCACCAAAACCCCTAAACACTAGACCCTAAACAAAATCTTTAAATTTTAAAACTAAGGTACTTGTGGAAAAAAGTTTTCTGACCGCTTGGGTGTGGATTAATTACCCATTTATTTAAGCCTTCTTTTGATTTTTTTATATTACATTTTTAATTTACATATGAGTAAACTACATAAATAGTCCCCTAACTATAGAATTTTTTTATTAAACCCCTCAACTATACAAAGTTATAAAATAATCATTCAACTTTAAAAAATTAACGAATTGATTTGTTGCCGTTGAAAAATAGACAACAGATGATGTGGCCATTAATAACTTTGACATAATAACAATTTTAACCCTCAACTTTACACTTTATTTTAATTTGATCTTAATTATAAAAAAATTAATTTTTGATAGTTCAAATTATTTCAATTTAATCCTTCTTCGCCGTCATTATCTCCTTCACCAACACAACAACCCATCATCTCGTCAATTATAACATTTATTTCAAATACAATTAAAAATTAAAATAAAATCAACATAATACTTTCAACATTAAAATTAAATGATGAATATCTATCTATCTATCTATCTACTTATTATAGTCAATATTTTCTTAAATTAATTAAAAATTTAATGTCATTATCAAACACATTTTAAAAAATAAATATTAACAATTTACTTTTACAATGTAATTTTAAATGATTTATCAAACACACCCTAAAATACAATCAGCTTTTTATTTTATTAATTAGAAATGTTTGATAAGGTGAAAATGATCACATTTAAAAAAGTATAGAGCCCAATTCATTTTTGTTTTGAATAATCACTGTAAAGTAAAAGTAAATGATAAAAAATATATATAATTGATTTAAATGGGTAAAAATAATTAAAATATATCATATATTTTAATATAAAGAAGATTATAATCTAAAATATTGCATATTTTTGTAATTTTTTTCAAAAAAATTTATTTCTAATTGTATCCAAACATGCTTTGTTTTTTTGTTTCAATCGTATGCAATAATGTTGAAACAACAAAAAGAATTAATAGATTTGTAGGCTCCCAGTTGTGTACTCTAATTATAATGAACGAGTGAAGTGATCAGAAGCAATCATTGAGAGATGCATACATAAACCTGAGACCTGATGAAAAGGCCGCTTCTTCATCGCCTCCGCCTCCTCTTCTTCCTTCGCCTTTCACTTTCATCGGAGCTCGATGAATGCGACTTTGACCCGTAACGAGCACTTTCTGGATCAGATGAACTCGAGCTCCCGGAATCATCACCGGATTCTGATGGAGGTTTCTGTTGTTGCATGATAAGTCTCGGCATGTTCTTCAAATACTCGCGTAAATTCTCAGTGATACCACCAAGACCAATGGAAGTGAAGAAGTTGATGGAAAACCGTGTGTTCTTGGGGTTGTCCCTTGGGAAAATTGATTCGAACGAGTCCTGCATACTAGGATCTGAGAGCCGCTCATTCAGTCTGCGAATTCCAAGATGCTCGGACAGTTCCTGTACCATTACCATGTATCAAAATCAACATTCCATACATGTATATATTGTCAACTAGTTCAAGCTTATTCCCAATCAACTATTAGTTTTTATGTCACTTGACATGTCTCACGCCCGGACATTCTGAATTCAACATATTAGTTTTTGTTTTATATCATCCAAAAGTCCAATTTGAAACCAACCAATTCCCCAAATGCACGAACATAAATCAATTACAGCCAGCCAGTAAAGAGGAGGAAAGAAGCAGGTAAAAATTATCAGTGTATATGCTTTTAACTTACCTGGAAAAGAATCTTAATGAAGATTCGGGAAGAAGATGTCGTATCCTCCTCAGTTAAGCGTATGTAGGCAAGAACATGCCAAGGCAGAGCATCTGTGCCAAGTAAATGTGCGAAAAACTTTGCCACATTACGTAGTTTGTTTGTTTCAAGACGATGAATCATAGAATACTGCTGAACAAAGCATTTATCGAAATTCTCCTGATAGACTTTGTTGATCATGCAAAATCGTTGCCCCAGAAGACCGTAATACCGGAGGTAAGTTCTCTCCTGACTGCAGCATTCCAAGAGCATAACGCATAACTCCATCTGAAAAATCAAAATCAAGGCAACAAGTTTCGCAGAATGCAACAATAAGGAACAAGAAAACCACTCCACTATAAATGAAAAGGAAAGCTATTAACTTAATAGCAAAGGCAGAAGGGAAATAGGAATTTCCTCAAGGAAAGACGGACACGCGACACCTCTGATTGATGTATATTATATTACACTATCATCATATATCACCTCACCTCTTGCCCCGGCTCAAGCTTAATTTTGAGCAGCTTGTGGCCAGCCTCCTCAAAATCTACACTCGACATGATTGTCAGGTAGATTGTCCTCCGAAGATTTACAAGATTTGTCTCTGTCTCATCTTTTATTTTCACCTGCTCTTCATCTTCCTCATCACATTCATCCTCTTCGTCATCCTCCTCATCACCTGAACCTGAATCTGAACCCTCTTCATCTTCGGATTCTTCACCAAGGATGCTTTTCTTCAACTCTTCGTATCGCTTTTCATTCTCCAAGAATTGAGGGTCCGGTTTAAAAATGTCTGCAAGGAGGACAATAAAACGTGTTCACGATCGCATACCAGAAGGAATTAACCGAACAAAAAATGTAAGTGGGGACATTTTGAGACATACCAAGGGCGATTTCTGGATCTATCTCATCTTGGAGAGATATCTCATGAGTTAATTGGTCCTCTTGCTCAACAAGGTCTAGCTCTGGACGAACAGCAGGGTACCCCTGCAAATGCATACATGGAAAACAAAATTATAAGTTGTTCCTTTTGTTAGCTACCAAGGTATGTGACCTGAAGTTCAATAGGACTTTGAAAAGGTTAAAACGAGTAAAAGAAACACGCCTGAAACTTGGCTTTCCTTATAGCAAATAGGCCCTCTATAAGAAACTGAACGCGTTTATCTATCTCTCCCTCATGAAGAATACCCCTAAAACGCTCGAAAATACCTGGAAACACAACAGCCAACACTAACTGAAAAGGGAAACAAACAAAAGTCTTATAAGATAGTAAGAAACCACTAGAATAGAATAACCAAAGAGGAGAGAGAATAAAAAACAATCAGAACTTTCTTTATCAGATAAATTAAATGAACACTTAACAATTTCTCTATTATAATGCTTCCAGCAGTAGCCAATACAAAAGGAATTAAGATAGTTTTTAGTAAAGACACAGAAATTAAGCTAATGAACTTCATAAACATAAAGAACTAGCGACACAAATATAGTTTCTACCACTGTGGACATAATATTTTTAAAATCGGTAAACATTGACTTATTCTAAACAGGACTCGTATAAATGATCAGCATTAAAACATTTAGGTTATCAACTAAATGAAATTCATCTTAGTATGTTCTCGAAACTGGAGAAGATAAAACAGACATCCACAAGAAGAAGAAAAAAGATTAATTTCCATATATTACATGTATGATTAACAAATGCAAGAGAATGCATCTCAACATGCTAAAGTAACTAGAAGTGTAATGGAAAACAATCTAAATACTGACCTGGACTCTTGAATCTGACAATACAAACCTGAAAATAGAACTAAAGACCGCAAAGGAATTCTTCTATTAGGAACATGAATTTTAGTTTTGACACCAATATCAAATGTAGAAGGATTAAATTACTCGACTCTATGGTACCAATACTAAATATCACTTTTGAGTTAGTCCTTGACTATAGTACAGGGACTCCTTATATGCTTGAACCTCTCAGCATTCCTACATCATCATAATACTATGAAATCTAAACTAGTATCAATCATAATACAGATAAGAAACTGCTGCATTGAATTAGTATCAACCATATACTCAATATGGATACACTCACCGTGGAGGCCTTTGGGTGAAACATCTTGAAGTAATGAGCCACACTCGGTAACAAAACCAACAACCACCTCAACGCTGTCATCAGTAGGGTTCTCCAGCAAAACTGTTAGCAGTTCTAAAGCAATGATCTCATGAGCCACTTGCTGGTTCACAAGATGTGCTATAAATTTAACAGCAGCTAATAATTGAGGCTGCCCAACAAAATAAATAGCCAAAAAAAGAGGTATCCTTTAGTCAAAATCATAAATAAATCAGCAGAATTAGTGAAGGGGCAACTCCTCACCTTGTCATTCCGCTTATATGCTCTCTTCAGCTGTAAAACAATCCTTCTCAGCAATAAATCCCCCACCTCAGGAAACTTGGTGTTAACAACAGCCACCAATGCAGCAAAAACATCGGTGAAACCAGGGGATGCCATTTGAGATTTCATACATGAACGACAAAGGAGGCCCCTTCCTCGAATAAGATTCTCAGCAAACAGTTCGGGAACAATGTTCTTTATATTAGTAGCATTGACTTTGTTAACAAGCCCATTGATACTTTTTCTAAGGGCATCCCACGTTAATCGCTGATACTCAACACTGCTCTTATCCTGTGTCTCTTTCATCATTCTTGCCAATTTAAATGGAGGAATATAAACCCCTCCACTCCTACCTAAATTTGCTGTATCACCATTCAAGCTAGTTACTTGTGGGGCTGCTTGCTTCTGCTTGATTTCTCTTTCTACTTTCTCCTTAAAACTATTATCATCTATGCTTCTAGTGTCTGGCTGATTGTCATTGTCTATCCTATCATTTCGGTTCTCGCCCTTCCTACTTCGGCAGGACCTTTGTATGCAATCCTCATCACTATCAACCGAATCATGCCGTGCACGACGGTATTGATCCCTATTTCTATACCTATCATTTTCAGATTCCTGCACTCTATCATCACTTCTATTCTCTTCTTCGGTACTTCTGCGGGTCTTTCTTTGGCCATCCTCATTACCACCACCATCAGAATCATGTCGCGTATAACGACGTGGATCCCTATTAAGACACCTATCATTTTCAGATTCCGGCACTCTATCATCACTTCTATTCTCTCCTTCTATAATTCTGCGGGACCTTCTCCGGTGATCCTCATTACCATCATCATCTGAATCATGCCGCGAATGACGATGTTGGTCCCTATTTCTATACCCATCATTTTCAGATTCCAGCTCCCTATCATCACTTCTATTCTGTCCTTCGGTTCTTCTGCGTGACCTTCTTCTTCCATCCTCATCATCATTATCCGATTCCGAATCATGCCGTGAACGACGGCTTTGATCCGTATTTCTATATAGATCATTTTCAGATTCCGGCAGTCTATCATTACGCCAATGCCTACGTCCAATGCAGCGCCTATTACTTCTATCCCTTTCGGCCCTTTTATCTCTGCTGTCCCTCTTCTCTTCTGATTCATCAGACGGTTCAGAATTTCCCTTCAATGTACCTCTCCGCCTATTTTTATCATCATAATCATCATCGCGAATTCTTTCTCGATCACGCTTTCTACCCCTAACGGCACGCTTGTCATCATCTTCTTCCTTATCAGAAGATCGCGAACGCTCGCTCCGACGATTCTCCTCGCGATCACCGTGATTTCTTCCTCTATTTTGTTTTCCTCTTTTCCTTTTGCGACTATTGCGATGTCCGTCGCCCTTGTCTCTCAAATCATCGTCACTGGATTCACTATTATGTTTTCTAGCCATTGTTTTCCAAAGGTAAACAAAACAATTATGGAAAGGCTGCAATCCTGGACGAAGAGATGTTCGATAAGGAAACAAATTAGATGAAATAAGCTGGAAACAAAGGAAACGAAAAGGAGGCAGAAGGCTTGAGCGCGAGAAATTATATCATGGGTCCGTCACGTCATTTATGGATCAACCAACATTTATTTCATTAATTTTTTTATTTTATTTTATCTAATCTTAACTAATATAAAAACAGATAAAATAGAAAAATTAATAAAATAAATGCATTTGATTGGTTGGTCTCATGATGAGTGGCAGGAATGACTCATGATATAATTTCTCCTTGAGCGCAGAGATACGATATAACCTGAGTTAGTGTGGAGACTTGAAACCTCTCAAACTCAAATAAAAGCGGCAGAGAGGAAACAATGTGTTTCGAATAGGATGAACATGGTTGATCTAAATGGTCAATAGTTTTGTATCTTTTAAACATGCCTCGAGTTTGAGACTTTGTAAAAGCAAAAAATCTCACTAAGAAATTCACTCATCAAAACTATATGTACGATGCACGTCGATTCGAATTAGTTAAAGAAAATCCGTAAGAAACTGGAAGGGCAACCAAAAATACACAAGTCAATCTATCATTACTGAGTTTACAATTTGTTACTTTTTTTCTTCAAAAGTCACATTAATCTGTTGTTGCAATCATGTTACTGTTAGGGGTGAGTATTATATTGGGTTCATTAGTCGAGTTGACGAGTTCTATTTTATAATTTAATTTTTTTAAAAAAAATTAATCGAGTCGAGTTTATAAAATTTAAGTTGTGTCGTTCAAGTTTATCTTCAAAATTTATATTTACAATATTATTTAGTAAATTAAATATCATCTAAAATTATAAAATATATATTTATAGTTTTATTTTTAAAGAATGAAGTTTTGAGGATAAAGTATTGATAGGTGTGTAAAAGAGTAAAGAAATTATGGGGAAAAGAATTTACAAAAAACGTAGTCTAAAAAACGGCAGGTCTAGGATGCGGTTAAAAAATAGTAAGTTTCAAAACTCGTTCAAAAACTTAGAATGTTTGACTTTTTATAACATTTTATGTTGCTTTTTCATAATTTTTGACAAGTTTCGAAACTTACAAAACAAATTTCGAAAGTTGGTTTTTTATAACATTTTAGGTTGGTGGTTTTCAAATAAACCAAGTTTCGAAACTTGTCAAAAATCGTAAAAAAATAACCTAAAATATTACAAAAAAAATCTAACATTTTAAGTTCTAAGACAAATTTCGAAACTTACATTTTTTTAGCCGCACCCAGACTCACCCTTATCATGCAGTACAACTTGCAATTGATCTCAGCTTTCAATCGGCCATCATTGAAGGGGACTTTGTATCTGTTAGAAATAAAGGTCATGTTTGGCAATTAACAGATAGTATATTATATTAACTGATAGTATATTATATTAACTGATAGCTTATATCATTAGCTGATTTGATTAACGGGTTACATTAGTTGGTTGTATAAAAGTGTTTGGTAAAATTAACCGATAGCTGATAGCTGTTTGATTATTTGAACAAGCAAAATGACATATAATGACATGAGTATATTCAATATTTGTTTGAATATTTTTTAGTTATTAATATTTTGTCTATTTTCTTGTTTGAATTTAGGGTTTTGGGTTTCAGTTTATGGCTTATGGTTTTGGGTTTTGGGTTTCAAGCAGGGGTTGATCTAGGAATTTAAACTTGGTAGTTCACCCACTGATAATAAATACAATCGTATGTAAGATAAGAGTAGATTAAGAAGTTCATAACCGATATGACAAAAGACCATTCAATCACACCCTAATAAATATGTAAGAGGTCCGCTATGATTTAGTTACTAACTCTCTTTAATAAAAACACGTGTATAGAGGAATTCACATTAGTCTATACAAATTTTCCTTAATCAAATCATTCCAAAACATCATTTTTACAACTAATGCTATGAACACAAAACATTTTATATTACTTGTAAGTAACTAAAACCATCTAAAATGACTTCCCACAATTTTATATGAATAATCATTGATCTCTATCACTAAATCTTTATCAACTTCAATTTTTAATGAAAATACACATACTTGCTAAGAATTTAAGAAATCTTTTAAATAATAAAAATTCAGTAACTTAAAGAAGTTTAATTATTAATTTATATTAAAATAAAAGAGAAATAATGAAGTCATTCAAAAATATATGAAATTATTAAGAAAACTATATAATAATACGAAAACCTTAACTTTTGTAGAAAATTACGGGGTAGCAATAACTTAAACCGAATGATTTCATAAATAATTTTAAATAGATTTCAATGGATTTAATTTTAATGTAGATACCACTTATAGATCTAACATTAAAAATAATTATAAATATATTTGCATTTATAAATTTGTGTACTAGATTAATTAATAATTTTAAATGAAATATTCTAGTGTTAACGATGGTATACATGTGATTTGGAGAAGAAAATGATTAAGTTGATGTCTTTTTTTAAGTATTAATGGTTAAATTTATTGAACTATTTTGAATTTGTATTAAATTGGTAGAATATATAAGTTTTGAGGACTAAAACTATCATTATACCAAATCTTGTTAGATGTCCATTTGTATTTTAACAGATGAGTGATCCGAACGTAACTAAAACTTTAATTGAGTGACCTAATTATAACTTTTAATATTGAATGACCCAATTGTAACTTTATTAATAATTAAGTGACCTATGATGTAGTTTATCCAATTTTTATAGTAGGTCAAGTGACCTACCTTGACCTGTGGTAGATACGCCCATGGTTTCAAGTTTGGGGTTTATGATTTAGGGTTTAGGCTTTTTATTTTAAAATTAACTAAGGTTGTATTTGATCTAATTATTTTAAAAAATATAATATATATATAATAATAATTTAATTAAAATTTTATTTTAAATAATTTATAATTATATATTGAGTTCTTAAAATTTTTAATCTTTATTAATTAATTTAGCAGTGTTCAGTGATATTTAACATTAATATATTCAGCGATATTCGTTGAGCATGATAAACTCATCCATAATAATAGTATTTTTTTCTTTCTAATAATTGATAGGCAGCTGGCCTCTTTCCTCATTTATTTTCAATCATTGATGTTAGAATAATCCATTTAAAAATAAATTATTAGAAAAAGAGATAAAATCTTATTTGAAAAATGTGCACGTCTTTTTGCTGCTGCAATCTCCTGCCTTTCTACTGACATTCCTCATCTTATTCGTGTTTTTGTTGGAGTGTGCACTAAGGTTTTATTTATGATTTGGTCCTTGAATGATATCTGTCCTTTTATTTTAGTATTTATTTTTGTTGTCTCGTATTGATATTTAAACTATCATTTCCGTCATATTTTATCATAAAACCACAAGAATCCAATAAGAATATATCACATGTTATATTCTTATTGGTAATTTTTATTTTAAGAAAAAAATGAAAGAAAACAATAGTTTAAGTACTAAAATAAAATTTAAAAAATTTAGGTAAACTGAAAAACGAGTATAGTTTAAGGATCAAACCGTGTATTAAACTTTAGTTTAATATATTAAAATTTAATTTTCATTAATCAATTATTCAAAATTTAATACGGATGTTGGGCGTAGAGGCATAGATGGGTATGCTTGTTGTTGGGGAGTTCCCGGGATAGCTTGGGTTTATGGAAGTTTGGATTCTCGAAGTTTCTTGAGATATGCTCCGTTCTAGATGCCGAACTCTGGGGTGCTTACGTGGGGTTGCGTCTTGCATGGGAGGGTGGTTTTCGAAATATTATTCTTGAATTGGATAGCTTGGATGTGCTAAGGGTGTTACGCAACGACTATCTGGTCCGCATCCTTTGGGTTGGCATTTTCATGAGCTTCGACAGCGAGATTGGGTGATAGAAGTCCAACATGTTATGCGTAATGAAAAACAAGGTGGCTGATGCTTTAGCTAAGAATTCTCCTCTGGAGAGTTTTCAGATTCGGTTCCTAGCCGAGCCCCTCAGTCGGTTTTTGTGTTGCTCCAGGAGGACATGCTTAGGGGATAGTTGTTGGTGCGTTGGTTTGCATCTTGTGTTTGGCTTGGTAGTTGGTTACTTGGAGTTTATTGTTGGTTTATGTTTAGGGTTTATCCCTTTGCTTACTATTGGTGTTAGCACGAGTGCTCTTTTTCTACATTTAGGTTTATGAAATTTTTTAATGAGGCATGTGCTAATGCTTCCGTATATGATTCAGTATTTATATAAAATCATATTATTTTATCAAAAAAATAATTAAAGGGATATTTAATTGCCGATTATTTATTTTCCCAAAAAATAATTGCCGATTATTTAACTTAATTGTTAATTTTGTTTTGGATACCTTTTTTGTTTGGGTTTTAGCATACAATCGGACAAAAAAATGAATTTTGATTCTTATCAAAGTTTATTTTACTATTTGGTATTTGACAAACTGTTTGGCTTGGTTTGGTGTTTTTTTTTTACATTTGGATATTTTTCACATTTAATTTTGATGTGACATTTTGATTTCATGTCTTTTTCAATTTCTGATGATATTTGTTGAAATTATGAATTCTAAATATCTAACATTCTACCAAAAATATATTAATAATAAGGGTAAAATTTTAATATACAGGTTTTACATTGTATTTTTAGATTATAAAATTTAAATTTTAAATTCTTAATTCTAACTCTAATAAATTAAACTCTAAACCTTATACTTTAAATTCTAAATTCTACAACCTAATCCCTTAAACTTTAAACCATAAACTAAAACTCTGATCCTAAAACTAAAAAACACGTATAAACTAAAGTTTACACTGACTGTGTGCCAATTTTTTTCTTAATAATAATAACTTTCAATAAAAAAAGGTTAAGATGTCATCTAAAATAGTAGACTCGGGTAAGTAATTTTAAATCAATAATTTTGTTTTTTTTTAATTTTATCAATTCAAATTTCTTTGCTATTGTTAACATTCTTTAGAACAGATAATCAAAAATTCTCAATTAACATTTTTTCCTTTCCACTAGTTTGCAAGTTCAATACTTATTAAGAACAATTTTTTTCTTTTCCCTAAATAGGAACCGTTCAAAAAAAATGTGTTGTTATCTAAAATCAAAAGATCATCTTTTGTTTTTAATTTTATTAATTTAGTCACTAAACGTCCTAAATTCAATTAATATTATTTTTTGATTGTTGTTGATTAACGAAACTGTTATCATCGGTCGTTCTTTGTTATGCCATATATTCTTTCGTTAAATAATTAACGATATCATAATTAACATCTCTACATGCTATGTTCTGTAATAAATTAATTTCTTCCAATAACATAATTAAATTAATGAAAATAAAAAAGAATAATAAAATTACGGATTTGATATTATCGCTTAACAAAATACCCTGAGCCAAAAAAGTATTAAAACGTGTTTTTCTTAAAATAATATCTAAACTTTGTTTCGGCCAAAGGTTGCCGTTAAATCTATCCAGAATTCAGCTTATTCTTCTAAAACCAAAGGTTATTCTGCTATTTAAAAGGATTGAACAATTTATGAGAAAAAAATCGACTCAAAATATTAAATATTGTCATCTATTTATACTATTATTTTTTAAAATTTTGGACCGAAGTATCACTGAAAAACCATTTTTATAATTATAACTAAAACGAATATTTTTTCTTTTTATACTCTTACACATTATTAAATAAGATAAGCAAAAAATATTATATAAAGATCAAACTGGTG